>LPNX010470775.1:311755-371755 GCA_001517045.1 Pseudotsuga menziesii
ATAAAAAAAATGGCGAATCTTTCATTTTATTATATAATGTTGTAAAATCTTGGAGAATATTTCACTAATTTATAAGATATTGTAAAATCTTGATGAATATTTCACTTCATTATAAAAAAATGTAAAAAATGGAAAACATTTCATTGAGTTATAAAATATTGTAAAAATTTGGTGAATATTTTTCCAAGAATACTCACCAAGGATATCAATAAGAATATAAAATGCCTCAAGTTCATAGTTCAACAAAGGAAAAGAGCTAACACAATTTCAATTGGAATTAGCTGAATTCCTTAACACGGAACATGGGATTACTTCAGTACATAAATATGAGGGCAGCCTTAGCAGATTTCCAGCTTCAAGAAAGAGAATAAAGTGGATAAAGATGAGAGGAAGGAGAACCAATGTGAATAAGATAATATTGTAAACTTTCAAGTGTTCTTTGTTTATGTCAATTTTGAGAAAACTAACACTGAGAAAAGAATCTCTGCCAAACATCCACATTCGCATTGTTTCAAAGTTGTCCAGGGTAGTGAGGAAGCTCATTCATAGTATAAATAAGGCTAATCACTACAATGATGATCACAATCGACTTCATGAAGTCAATGACGACTCATGTATTTCCTTTGTGTTATTAATACCTGGTTGAAGAATCTTGGCTTTGAACACCCATATTTTATTTTATTTTGTCTTGTATAGCAAGTGAATGCAAGCATGTTGTTTTATATTTTTTTCGATGAATTGGGAATCTGTGTTTGTAACAGAAGCGACATTTTAGAGCCCTTTAGTTGCACAAAAGACTTAAAACATCAATTTAAAGAGTGGGTTTTGAGACTTTAGACAACATAATTCACAACAAGTTTTGAAAATAGATGAATATATTTGTAAGAAGAAAAAAAATGTAAAAATCAACGCCTAATCCCTAATTGGATAGTTAGTGGAAGAGTTGTTGCTTGTGAAAATGATCCTCTCTCTTATCACATATTGGACATGATGTCAAGGAGGTTTTGTGGAGGAAGAAAGTAAGAGTAGATTAAGAGAGGTTGGATTACAGTTTGGTTTAGGTTGCTATAGGTATTTCCCCCAAGCAAAGTGCCAATCTTGTAGAGAGATTCATTTTTTTGGCTTCCACTTCTTTAAGAATGACTTCATATACTTTGAAGTTCATTTGGAGTATTGGCAGAGTAAGCTTGTTCTATTTTTTCCATCTCTCGATTAGGTGCAACACCTTTCATGGGTTTGATTGTGACCTCTCACCATTAAGGTGCAGGAAGTTTCAAATGTTTTCATATTAGTATTCAGTATGTCAATTTCCTGATGCAGTCTCTTGTTTTTTGCACCTAGTATTTCAAGTTGTCCTTTTATAGTATACATGGAGTTATCATGGAATTTCATACTTACGATGGGGTTCATTCCTCTCACATCAACTTTATATCTTGATTGAAATTAAAATATGATGGGACAACACTTGATTTCAGTGTCATATCTCTTGGTGTAGCAAACATAATTTTAACATATCTGTGTCTTTTATGATATTTGGAATTCATGTGTTGGTGCTCATAAATTGATTTATTATGGTCATGTTTCATGTTCTTGGTACTCGAGAGATTTAATAATTCTTTTAATATGAAGTAAAATGTTACTGGAAAACAATATTGTTTCTAGAAAGTGGTTGTTGCAAATATTGTTTCAATACGTATTTGCATAAGATATAGATACAGAGGATAGTTGACTTTCTTTTTCTTCTTCTAATTTTGTCATTTCAAGATGGGGAGAGGGGAACATAATTTCACTAGAAAGTTCCTCTTATCTTATGGCGATGAGAGAATAGTTTTTTTTACTTTTAGTTATGCATGGAGACAATGGACATAATTTTGTGCAATTTGTTATTTCAATGTATGGACAATGTATTGGGATTTTAGTTGGAGAGTTTTAATGATTGGAATGATCCACAATTATTTGAACATGTCCCATATCCATCATCAGACTTCATATGAAGAAAGTATAATTTCATATCCCATTCAGAATTTAGCAGACTAACAGTTTTCAGGATTTCAAGGTTGGCAGGCTTTTAGTGTTTTCGATTATACCATGTATGAGGGTATGGGATAGGAATTATTTAATACCAAAAAGTTGTGGGACTTTGCATCATATAATCATTTATGAGAATTAATATAGACATGGGTTTCATGACAATTTCCTTCAACAACAACCCCATATGCCCGACACACACAACTCCTTTGGGATGTTGCATGTAAGACAAATGAAAAATAGGGAAAAAATTTACTATGGATGGATCTCAATATGATACCCTCTAAAAACCTCCCCATATCCTAAATACATATTCAATTCCTTCAACATGTTGGTCAAGGATAAATACAACATAGGGAAATTTTTTCATGTGGGTTGTACTTGTTTAAAAAAATAGATAGTGAATTTAATGATAATCTAAGCTAACAATAGTAATACTATTGCAATAATCCATTCCATTACAATAAACCCATAAACACTAAACCAAAAAAATGAATGTTGTTGCACAAACTTCCAAAGAAAAAATAAAAACAAACCTGGGATATGCTTGTTCTGTGTAATAAACTCCATAAAATCGATGTAAAATTTTGGTCAATGGATTGGATGATTTCTTATGTTTTACAATATGAAGCACGCAATGCCATAAATGATATGATTTAAAACGAAGTTAAAAGTTTAAAAATAAATAATTATCCTTTGTTATATCTTATGCATTCAAGTCATCTTGATGAAATAATTTCTGCAAATGAAATAGAGGTTGAATTCATATAAATTCATCCCAATTACATGTAAATAAATGCTAGAAAAGATAAAAATAATGTGTCCATCCATTTTCATTTTCTGACTCAAACAAGAAAGAAAATGTAATAGTTAAAGATTATAACATCAATCTTAAATAACTAACATAATGTAGTCCCAATCATTAATGTTATAACAAAAAAACACAAAATATAGAATCTATTTTTACCTTAAATGTAGCATCAGATTGACATATAGTGATATTGCAACCATAAATAATTTTCAACCTACTTCAAAAAATAGAGGAACAACAACATTAGTCAAATAACATGAATCACAGCAATCAAACACAAGAGACAATGAAGATGGGCTGCGCTACTTAGCCCGAAACGTGAGTATCTCCTCCTGAAGATGGGTTGCGCTACTTAGCCCGAAACGTCGAGAAGACTTTTATTTTTCTACACAGGGCTCCACCAGCCAATATGAATACCTGTGAAAGCACCAATGATATGAATCACATCATCAACAACAGAACATATGTTAGTTTTTCAACATTTAAGCTAGCATTATGTTAGGATCTTTACTGAGAGAATAACAAGTACAGCAATCAAACACAAGAGACAATGAACACAATGTTTTGATCGGGGAAACCATAAATGGAGAAAACCCCACAACTTCCTCAAAGATAGAATCACCACAAGATGTAAGACCCAAAAACAGTAAGATGCACTCTCGACAGCAGTAGTCTTTTTCTTATATCTAGTCCCAGTATTTCTTTCCTCACTAATGTGCCACACTTGAGTGAGAGAGTGATGTGTAGTACAAGTGATAAATAGAGAGACTCTCACTCTCTATTTATATTCTTCCATTCACTTGAAGTGCACTAAATCATGTCGGCCCAACTTAACAATTACTTACTAGAGCCTACATCTCTATGAGTGTATAATAACTCTAGTGCCCCGAAACAGTGGGGACTTTAAAAATGACTTGACAAGACTTGTTTACATTATTAATCCTCCCGATCGGAACATCGGGGCATGACAACATGACTCAAATACATAATAGAAACATCCCGAAATAAACATCGAGTTACAATATATAAGATACATAGAAGAATACATTCTGAAGTTACAAATACATCAACACTCCCTCTTAACTAGGAAGGTATTCTTTCAACACAATTTTCAGCACTGGTCTTCTTCTCTGGATCAACTGGATCATCTTCGTCTTCAAGTCATCTTCATGTTCAAGTCATCTTCATCTTCGGATCTGGATCATCTCTCGATCTGGATCATCATAAAACATCATCACTCGATCTGGATCTGGATCTGGATCATCTCTCGATCTAGATCATTACTGCTGGATCTAGATCATCACTCGATCTAGATCTCTCGGAGTCATCATAACTGGATCTGGATCATAGCTCGATCTAGATCATCTCTGGTCATCATCATGTGTACACTATCTCGTCATAGGAAGCTCTACAGAGCCATCCCTTTTTCATGCTGGTTGTAGGCCTAGCCACCAGGTAGGTCTTCGCCCAGCACTTTCATCTGAACTTCTTGTTAGAAAGGCACACCCAGCACTTACATCTAACCTACTCGTCAAAAAGGCATGCCCAGCACTCACATCTGATCATGTAGTAAACTACAATCACATCAGAAGGCCCAGCACTCACATTCACCAGCATGGTAGGCACATCCACTACCATCTGTGAAATGGCTCTGCACTTATATCTGACCTACTCATTAGAAGGGCACATCCATCCAGGCTGGAACCACATCCTCCACAATGATGAAAGAACTCTGTTCTTTTCACCCAGGCTGGAACCACATCCTCCACAATGATGGAAGACTTTCATCCAGGCTGGAACCACATCCACCACAATGATGAAAGAACTCTGTTCTTTTCACCCAGGCTGGAACCACATCCGCCACAATGATGAAACATTTTTGCACTCACATCTAACCTGGTAGGAACTGAATCTTACACCCTCGTCATAATGGCCCCCAATCCCTGACTGAGCTACCTGGTAATGGACCAGGTGCCTCCAATCTCCCAGAGAGTGGCAGTTGCGCTTACATATATCCTACTTGACAGAATGGCCAACACTCACATCTGACATGGGAGGAACCTAATCCTTTAGCCATGACAAAATGGTTCAGCCCTTACATCTGACCTACTTGTCAGAATGGCTCTCTCAGTCCCGGAATGAGTGTTCCTAGTAACTGACCAGGTGCCTCCATTCCCAGAATGGTAGTTAGCACTCATATCTAACATGGAAGGAACCAAATCCTCTCACCATGACAGAATGGCTCAGCCCTTACATCTGACCTACTTGTCAGAATGGCTTTAGATCTCTAGCACTTTCTCTTGGAGGGAACCTCGATTTGGAGAACACCAAGTCTCTCTCTGAAGTACTCAAAATTCAGCCTAGCCAATGGCTTTGTCAATACATCAGCTATCTATTCGTCCATCGCAACATACTGGAGCTTCATTGCTCCTCTCTGCACCATATCCCTGATATAGTGATACTTGATCTCGATATCCTTCAACTTGTCATGGAACACTGGATTCTCTGACAACTTCACGCAACTCTAGTTGTCACAATGTATACAAGTAGCGTCCAACTGGATATCAAATATATCAGACAGTAGCTTCCATAGCCATACTAACTCACAACTAGCTGAACAAGCTATGACATACTCTCCTTCAGCTGTACTCAGTGCCACATAGGATTGCTTCCTGCTAAACCAAGAGATCACACCTGATCCCATACTGAAGCAACATCCTGAAGTACTGTTCCTGTCGATGGCACTGCCTGCCCAATCTGAATTAACATAACCCTCTAGGTTAATATTTTGATTCACATCATACTTGAGCCCATAATCATTTGTACCCTTCAGGTACCTCAGAATATGCTTTGCAGCAATCAAGTGAACACTTCTCGGATCTGTTAGGTACTGGCTCAAGGTGTTCACAGCAAAGCACATATCTGGTCTCGTGTTCATTAGGTACATCAATGACCCCATCATCTGACGATACATCGTAGCATCAACTGACTCTGATGAAGCATCACTCAATGGCTTCAGGTTCGATGCCATAGGTGTGGCTATAGCCTTGCAATCCATCGTCCCAAATCTCTTCAGGATCTCTACTGCATACTTCCCTTGTCCAAGGAAGATTCCATCTGTACTCTGCCACACTTCCATACCTAGAAAGTAATGCATCATCCCCAATTCCTTCATCTCGTACTCAGCAGCAAGCTTTCTCTTTGTATCAGCAATCAACCCATCTGTACCTGTCACAAATAGATCATCTACATATAGTAGGAGCATCACTAGGTTGCCATCTTCAACCTTGTAGTAAAGGTTGGAATATGCTTTACTCTTGTTAAAGCCCAAACTGGATAGAAAGCTATCAATTCTACTGTACCAGGTCCTGGGTTCCTGTTTCAAACCATATAGGGCTTTCTTCAATCTGCATACATGAGAATTTTTGTCATGTGTCTCAAACCCGAGTTGCTGTTCTACATACACTTCCTCTTCTACTACACCATTCAAGAAGGTAGTATTGACATCCATTTGGTATATCTTCCATTTCATCACTGCAGCCAGAGCAAGTACCGATTTGATGGAAGTGTATCTGGCTACAGGTGCAAAGGTCTCTTCATAGTCTACTCCCTCTTTCTAAGAGAATCCTTGAGCTACAAATATTGCCTTATACTTTTCAATGCTACCGTCTGCAGCATGCTTGATCTTGTAGATCCATTTGGAAGTGACAACTGACTTCCCTTTTGGTCTTGGGACAACATCCCAAACACCATTCTTCATGATTGATTGATATTCTTCGATCATAGCATCCTTCCATTCTTTCTGTTCTGTCGCTTCTTCATAACTGGAAGGTTCTTTATCAATGAAATCACATAGTAAAGCTACATACCCAGAATTTGATCTGGTTCTCTTTCTTTATCTGTGATTCTCTTTTGGAGCCCCATATCTTGCCACACCTTGGATAAGTTCACGTATCCAGGCAGGTTTCCTCTTATGAGGATTCTTCTCTAGAGGTGGATCTACAGGTCTTTGTGGTTCCTCGAACTCTCGATCTTCTTCTTGAGCTTCTTCGTTCATGATTGTATCATGAATTCTGGGTGCTTCTGCTTCTGCTTCTTCAGGTTCTTCAGCAGGTCTCTTTCTGGATTTGCTGTAAGCTGTGCCTTCATCAAATGTCACATCCCTGCTGATGTCAATCTTCTTGTATCCTGGGAAGTAGATTCTGTAAGCCTTCGATCTTTCATAGTATCCCACAAATATGCCCTTACTTCCTGAAGGATCTAATTTTGTTCTCTTCTCTTTTGGAATGTGTATGTATACAGGACAGCCGAATATTCTGAGATGGCTGACTTCTGGTTTCTTGCTGGAGAAGACTTCTTCAGGAGTCTTGTTCTTGAGTACTCTATGTGGAGTACGGTTCTGCACATACACCGCTGTTCTGGTAGCTTCAGCCCAAAGATGCATAGGTAGATCTTGATCATGAAGCATAGCTCTTGGAGCTTCCATGATATTTTTGTTCTTCCATTCTGCAACCCCATTCTGTTGTGGATTATAAGGAGTGGACAACTCGCTCTTAATCCCTGATTCTTTGCATAGCTCCTTGAATTCATTTTAAGTGAATTCTCCACCATTATTTGATCGAATGGTCTTTATCTTCTTTTTAGTATGGTTTTTTATCAAGGTTGTGAATTCCTTGAACTTGCTGAATGCTTCATCTTTGTTCTTCATAAAGTAAATCCATGTCTTTCTAGAAAAATCATCAATAAAAGAAACATAGTATGCACACCCGCTAAGTGAGTTTGATGACATAGGACCGCATACATCGGAGTGGATGATTTCTATAATGCTTTTGGCTTTGCTTTCGCTGCTTGGAAATGTCTTCTTTGTATTCTTTCCTTTCACACATCCTTTGCAGACCCCATCATGTTTAGCTTGAATTTCTGGAAGACCTTCGACAGCTTTACTTGCAATAGGTAGTGCTTTGTAATGTACATGTGCAAGCCTTCTATGCCAAAGCTCATTTGGCTCTACTGTGTCATGGATCAAGGCTTGTTCTGGATGGCCCTTCAATTTGTACAAGCCTCCTTCTTGTTATCCAATCACTACCGCATCATCGATAGTCTTTCCTTTTGGCCACATGATGAATTGACCATCTATGAATGCCACCCACATTCCTTTTGCATCCAATGCTGAAATGGATAGAAGGTTCTTCTTCAGTCCTAGAACAAACAATACTTCTTTCATTGTTAGAGACTTACCAGAGTCTAGCTTGTATGAAGATTCCCCACTACCTTTTATTGGATATTGGTAGTCATCTCCTAGTTTCACCTTGTGAGGTGATTAATGTTCTGACAGTCTTATAAAAGATTCCTTGAATCCCGTCATATGTTTGGAAGCCCCACTGTCTATGAGCCAATCATCACTTCCATGAGTAATGTTACCTGTGAGAGCTAATATCATAACATATTCATCCTCGCTTGAAGAATCTTCACTTTCATATCTGGATCTCTTTCTGGATGGTTCATCATCCTCTACAGCATGAGCATGATGTCTTCTTTTGTTTCTCTTCTTTACTATCTTCTATTTGTTAGGACAATCTTTTGCAAAGTGTCCTGCTTCATCAAAAGCATAGCATATGATCCTAGAAATATCTCTTCTAGTATTATCTTTGTGAGAACGCTTACCTTTAGAGCCATGAGGTCTCCTTTTGCTTGACTTGGAGTGAGACTTGGAGTGTACTATAAGAGCTTGGTCTTCACTTCCCATCTTCTCTTCTCGAGCTGCTATCCGAGCTTCTTCTTGAGAGCATTCTTCCCATATTCTTCTGAACTTGACTAACTTCTTCCTAGCACAGATTCCTTGAATGAAAGCATCCCATGACCTTAGGAGGCCATTCAATGTAGTCATTACAATCTCTGCATTTTCAACTTCTTCATCAACTACTTCTAATTGTTCCTTGATCTGAGAAACCCTTGTGAAGTATGACTGGATATTTTCTGCATTCTGAATCTTCACATTCTTCAGTTGGTTCCTCAGGGTCATCTTCCGATTGATGTTCTTTCCTTCAAACAATTTGGTTAGGGCATCAAACATAGCTTTAGGTGTCTTGAGAGAAGACACCTGTGGGATAAGGTGATCCTTAATAGAATTAGCAATGATCCTCTTTGCCATAACCATATTCTTCTTGTGTAAGGCCTTTTCCTCATCTCCCTCTGGAACTGGAACCTCCTCATGAATGTAGGAGTCTAATTCATTCTCTTCCAAGACAAGGGAGATCCTATACTTCCAGGCTCGGAAGTTATCAGCTCCCTCAAGATTTTCATCAAGCTTGGTATGATGAGACATCTTAAATGAGAACCTCAAATGGAAATACAAAAGATTTTAGATCTTACCAGGTTCAAGATGTCGGATCTGAAACTTGAGCTGAAATCCTGTAGAGCTGGTTCAGGAGCAAACTAGGGTTTTGCTTTTCCGGAGTTCTGTCCACCCAAATGCCTTGAAATTTGTTACTAACTTCAATTTTGGGGAGGATATCAATCCAAGACTGGGCTTACTAAAAAATTCCTCTTCTGTAAAAATCCCTAATTTTCGACCCCAATGACAGGTCCAAAACTGAAAAACCTCAGAATTGGATTCTGTTTCGACAGAAAGATGCGCCCTAGGGAGGAGAGTTGTTCCACCTTACGTTTGCTGAAAATCTATGGAGGAAGGTCCACAAACTAGGAAGCCCTAGTTCCCGCAGCTACACAGTGTCTTCTTCTCAGGTTAGCTCTGATACCATGTTAGTTTTTCAACATTTAAGCTAGCATTATGTTAGGATCTTTACTGAGAGAATAACAAGTACAGCAGTCAAACACAAGAGATAATGAACACAATGTTTTGATTGGGGAAACCATAAATGGAGAAAACCCCACAAATTCCTCAAATATAGAATCACCACAAGATTTAAGACCCAAAAACAGTAAGATGCACTCTCGACAGCAGTAGTCTTCTTCTTCTGTCTAGTCCCAGTATTTCCTTCCTCACTAATGCGCCACACTTGAGTGAGAGAGTGATGTGTAGTACAAGTGATAAATAGAGAGACTCTCACTCTCTATTTATATTCTTCTGTTCACTTGAAGTGCACTCAATCATGTCATCCCAACTTAACAATTACTTACTAGCGCCTACATCTCTATGAGTGTATAATAACTCTAGTGCCCCGAAACTGTGGGGACTTTAACAATGACTTGACAAGACTTGTTTACATTATTAATCCTCCCGATCGGAACATCAGGGCATGACAACATGACTCAAATACATAATAGAAACATCTCAGAATAAACATCGTGTTACAATATATAAGATACATAGAAGAATACATTCCGAAGTTACAAATACATCAACTGGAAGGTGTCAGTGAAACACAATTGCACTGACTAGATTCAAGGAAAGTGGGGACTCCACTTGTTATCTCATCCCTTAATGGTCCAGCGGACATGTGGGGACCTGAACCTTGACAAACCAATAAACTGATAGAATCAAACATTATGCTTGATCTTGGCCTCCACTAGCCAATTTTGGTTGTGGAGGCTAATACAATTATACATTGTAATTATGTCAATTGATTATTGCATTAGATTAATGTTGGTCTCATGCCAATAGGTATCCTATGATAAATGCATAGGAACCTAGTGCATAGACCATTTTTCTGTTCTCTTAGCTATGTAGAGCTCATTTATTTTTTGAATAACGATAAGTATTTACAAAGAAAATATACAATCAACATAAAAGAATAAAAAAAGTTAAGACAATTAATTCATGCAACTAAAAGGTAATAAAAATATATTTTTCTCAAAACTCGAATCAATGGAAATTGACTAAAATCAATCTTGATTCAAGCTACAACAAAGGGTTAAATTAAGCATCAAATGAGAACTAGAAGCATTCAAGGGACTAATACAATATTTAACCAAAATACACACAAACTTCAAAAATTGACAAAATGATTCAAACAAAAGCAATAAACAAACCATAAAAAATTGTCAAGATATTCGTGCTAAACACCAACATGTTTTCATGAATGATCCCATTCTTACTTAGCGAAAGGATAAAGTGTTTTCAATTTAGTTATTTATCCTTTAATGTTAAGACACTATCTATGTGAAGAGATAGCTCCTAGGCCTAGATTTCTCAAATTCCAACATCATTTCCTATCACATACAATAAAGAGACAATGTAAGAGATAAATATCAAAACGTAAATCTTAAAATAAGCTGCATGAAGGTAATGTAGCTCAAATTATCAATGTTACAACAAAAAAGTACAATGTAGAATCAATTTTTACCTAAAACACAACCTCAAATTCACATATAGTGATCACCAACAACTTGCAAGGGTATAAGGAAACCTAGACCAAAATAAGACTCAAGAGTCCCTCATGTGTATTAGGTCATATAAAATCTTAGGTGAAATCCATTTTCCAATTTACATTCTAGCCTTGGTCCGCATTTTCGACATTTTGAACACGACCTTCTCCAGATGAACTGTCATTATGATAATCCAAAACATTATGTTCCATATCAAGTTCATTAGATAAATTTGTTATATTGTTTTCTTGCCTTCTTTCATGATTTGATCGCCAAAGAGATAATTCTCTTTCATAAGGAAAATCGTCAACCTCATGCTTTGTTACATATGATCTTAAGCATGTATCCACATTTTTATCAAGATTGTTCCTCAACTTTGACTTCAAGAATGACAGTGCACAAAACATTCTCTCATCCTCCATTGATCCAAAAATCATGGCTTGACATAAATCCGCTAATTTGAAATATTCTGCCATTCTTTGCCATAGCATTTCGCTACCACTAATCTTAGTTTATAACCTTGTAACTGCACCATATTCTAGTTGATTATCCAACAAAGAAAATTAGTCCCACATTTTTGTAGAAAAGTATTTAGCTTGATCTATCATTTTTTCTCGATCTAAAATTCCTTGAATATGTTCTCCTTGTATCTAGATGTCTCGACAAAAATGGCTCGGAAAAATCTTGCATTTCTCTATAAAATCAAGCTTTAAAGTATCTAAGCATTGACTATCATTCCAATATTGAGGGTCTACGATAGACATGGCCTCCAACAATTCATCTCGAGGAAACCGTTCTCTTATCTCTGATGATAGTGATTTTGCAATTTCTATCAAGTTGTGTCTGATTGAAATTACAACAATGTGAAATTTTTCTCTTGACATGGTGAACTGTTTGGTGGATCTTCCTATCTTATCATTATAGTAAAAGGGAAGCATATGCCAACGAACTACCATACATAGCATCCCTTTTTCATTAAACTTTAAAAAAAAATCATCATTTTCTATATTGGTTATCTTACTCCAATTTGTAACTGCTAGACCTATAAAAGACTCTACCATAATATACAAATTATCCAATTCAAGGCGTGTTAATTTTCTTTCTCTTGTGTATTCAGCAATATACAGCGTGTGACTCTGAGCTATCTTCACGAGGTTATTCATTTTATGAAGCATAGGAATAATTATAGCCAATATTAATAATGTCTCTATATTAGTTAGTAGAAAGAGAAGAGTTTGATATTTTTCTACACTTGAGCGATGTTCATACTTCACCCCTACCAAGGATGGATATTCATTGAATAGTATTTCAGTCGGTCCCTTTAGTAAGATCCATCTTGTATCAACATCTTTTAGTAGTTTTTTTCCATTTGTAACACCATTGGAAAAAAAATTAAAATCTAAAAATTGTTTATGACTCTGACAAAGGTATGCATGAACCTCACGTACAAGATATTCAACCTTTGAAACCAATGAAAATATTCTCACTATTTTAAATGAAAGATTCATCCTGTCAGCCATACAGTGAATACTTAGCATTAACAGTGAAGATGAGAGTTGTAGTATGGCACAAAGGTCGTTCATTTGTCCTTGCATTATTGATGCTCCATCTGCTCTAACACATACCAACTTTTTTGCAATCATGGAATGATCCATACCATCAATTTCCTTCAAACTATCACTAAGAAGTTCATAAATATTTTTTGTTTAGAACATTTGGTCATTTTAGAATTCCAAGTAGATAAGAATGTATGATATGGTCATTGACATTATAAATTCTCATGCAAATCCATGAAGTATTATCAATATCCATAACTTCATCCAAAGGCAGTGACAAACATGTAGCATTTTCAATCTTCTCTTTCATATCGTCCTCTTCTATTTGAGCTAGATATTTTCCCCATCCCCAACCGCTTGATAAAGACCAATGGGAACATGGAAAATTTGTCACTTGAATAAAATATATATATATCATCATTTTTGGATAATTTGTCATAGGACGACCATTGGATATGATGTGAAATACAGTGCTTAATTGTATCGTCTTTGATAACAAGTTTGTTTCCATCATCTTTCCAAATTGAGACGTGATGGTTCCTCCACTTTCCTCGAGTTTTCTCTTATTTATTAAGAATTTATTTAATAGTGGCTAAGAGATTTCCATCTAAGATTATATTTCTTCTCGTCATTTGCAGATTTCTTATCATAAACCTTTCCAACATGCTTCTCTATTGTGTCTAACTTCATCTGCAATTTCACTACCTTGCCAAGTTTCCAACTACATGAAATGCATTTAACTTCTTGTGAGGTCTCATTCTCATTTGATGGAGGTATTGGTTCAATAAATGGGTATCTTGAGACCCAATCAAATTTGAATTTTCTCCCTATGTCCCATTGGTCCCATTTCCTTTTCCGTGAATGCATTGTGTCACCTTCCAAGGAAAAATATTCAACATTTGAACTACCAATTTCAGATGAAAATGAATTTTTCTCACTTTTATCACTAGAGGAATGTATTCTACCATCCCTTGTATGAGTTGCAGATGTATTCTCAAAAGTGTTTACATCTCTCTCACCAATAGCTTGCTCAAGAGATCTTGAAGCATGAATAGGATGTGGATTGTTGGATTGAGGATTTTGAAAATATGATATTACATCCTTTTATCTTGATGTTTTATTTTTCTTTCCATAATCCATGTTTGACATCTTACTTAATATTCCACAATTGAAATTCCAAATCGATATAGAAACCAAAAGTGAAGCCTACATGAGAAAAATATTATAAAATTAGTATAATTACACATTATATTGACCTGACTTAAAATGAGTGTTTATATTGAATCTTTCAATGACTTTTACATGACCAAATACATCGATAACATCCCCTAAAGGACGTATACCAATAATACAGTAAAAGTACAATAAAAAAATATCTTCAAAAGTTACATTTTTCAACATGTTTTGGACATGAAAAAACAAATAAAAAACCCTAAAAGTGAAGACACAAACCATAACCCTAAAACTAAGACTCAAAATGTGAATTGAAACCATATCCCTAAATTGATGAATGGAAATGTGAATTTTAATGTCTCCTAAATTTGTATACACGTTTAAGATAAAGGGAATGGTAAATTCCTGCAAAAGAGTTTGAGGTTAGCTTCATATCATTTTCACTCTTGATTGAATGAATGATTGAATCCAAACATATATACACTATGCTATCAAAAACAATAAATATTAAATGGAACATGATATGGGAGAAGAGTATTTTCTGGAATATGAGTATTGAACTAAGGGCATAATCCATGGACCCTCACATGTATTTCAATTCAGGGGCCTTGTATTAAGTAGTTGGGCTAAAATAGTATAGACAAAGTTATGTCTTGTTCTTTGACACTATAGCTCATCTATAACATATGGATTTTGAACACTAACTGCAAAGAGTGGAATATGAATTTCAAATATGCAGCTTCTACTGCTCATGAAACTACTTATTCATAAGAGAAAGCATGTGAAGCTGCAAAAGTTGTTGCTGATATTTCAAATCCTAAAATATTTCTCAAGGAAGGTTCAAAATTATATATCTTAGTATACCGTTACCTTTCACTAGACTATTATTTGATTATGTGTAGTTTGTATACATTAGTTTGAGGATATAACCTAAATTGTAATCACTCCCCCATGATTGTATCCTATTGTCCACATGCCAGTTCATCTTTCAGTCCCATAGTCTGGTTTTGGCTACCTGAATATTAGTCAAATTTGGTTACATTTTCCATGGCATGTCCATAAAGAATATGAAGTTCCCCCTTTCTATAAGTGAGTTGATTATGCATTATTCTAAATGACTTTGTTCCTTTTTAACATGTTATTAGATCTATACTTTACAGATATTTACAATAGATGACTGCAAGTTATAATTTGGTATCTTTGGGTAGTACCCGAATGTTTGATTATGTTGTTTTACAAAGAAAGCACACTTTACCAAATAAAAAATAATTACAATAACAGGAAAATACAATCATGTCAATTATATACATTTAACAACACAAGATGATACCATAGACGTTGCAGCGTAAGACTCCTTGTATTAGAAATTGTAAGACATTAGAATAAACTCCAAGTACATAAGTAAGTGCTCCAAATTTTGGTTGTCTTTCCCTATCAATCCCTTCGACCCCTAAAAATAGAGGGGTCTCAGTACTTTTAAAGAGAAAGTTTACAATTTCTAAAAAATACAAAATTATCCCAATGAGATCGGGATCCAAACTCCTAGTCCTAGGCTATGAACTAGCTAGAAAAGGATTCCACCTGGAAAATACATCTAATAATTAGTCTACATCACTATATTTATCATGTTCAATTTATATTTGATTCTTGCACAAGGATGGAAAATTTTCATTTCTCCTCATCCTGCTCCAATATTGAAGGAATGCCTTCGCTGGAAAACTCTACAGAGTATTAGTTTCTATAAAATATTTCACATCTCAATTGTACTTATTTCAACGAATTGATTTTTTTCTTAAGATCGCCATATTTTTGTTCCACATCAGCTAACATCAAATTGGGAGTGTTTGCATCAACCAACTCATCCATCCTAGAGAAGTGAAGATCCTCAAGGAGATCATCAGTTTTGCCCCATTTCCTGGCACATACTTTCTATCCCCTTTCAATCATATCCTTCACATCCTATCAAGCATTCTCCCAGCACTCAGCTGAAATCCTACTCCTTTTAAACTTCATATTGTCAAACTTTGGGATATCAAGAGGACAATCCTTGATGTGTTCCCTCCAGTCAATGGCCCATTCCATAGCATTCAAATCAAACTTTCTTCTTTCCATATGATCTTCCAAAATATGATATTAATGCTCAAAAGCACTGTAATCTTCCTAAATCTAAGTAAATCCTTCAAAAAATGCAGTGAGTTGTTGGGTATAACTATCATGGAATGCAAATTCCTTGAATTCCTTCTCTGAAAACTAAACAAATGAAGAAGTGGTAGCTTGAGACTGAGACAAAACTAAGTGTTTCTTAACATCACTTAGTTCACATTCCAATTGAGCAACTTCAACTTTCTACTCTAATAACTTCTTGGACAAATCATCATTAGCCTGTTTCACAACAATGAGGTCTGCAAAATGTTGTGTTTTCAATTCCTCCAACTCCATGGCATGATTTCATAGTAGTTCCTCCTTTTCCCTAGTCAAGGATTGAACAGGTTCTTTTTCTTGGTTAATATCATGATTCAATGAGGTGACTGTATCAAAGTTTGCACCAACAAAATATCCCATTGCTAAGGTTGTCCCCACTACTTCTCACCTTATATTAGTAGAGGTTATCTTCCATATGAATTTATTTAGCACAACTCCCTACATAATAGTTCCTTTCTTGGTCCTCTTGGAACCCCACTTTACAACTTCTTTCATTGTTTTACTCCAGTAATAGTCATCAAGATAAATCACAACCTCTTCTCCAAAGTCTGCAATAATCTCAGAGAAAGTAGTAGGCATCTTTGTGAGAGTGAATAGAGGCATAGGTTGTGTAGCAGAAGGCTGAGGGATAGGAACTACCAACTAGGAGGATTGTAAGGTATGCTTGGGAAAAAAAATTGTGGGTGAGACAGTCATGGGTGTAGGAATGGTAAAAATAGTTAAGGCAAGAGTTTGAATCTCACCAGAGCTAACAATAATCTCGACTAGAATAATATTATAGGATATGGAAGAAGAGATTGATAAAGGATTGGTGAAGGATGTACTAGGAAACGAAATGGGTGATGTGATGGGTGACGTGGTCAAATGAGGAGAAATATCCATGGACAGTTTACGAAGTGGGTCATTGTCAAATTGGAGATTTTGAGATACGTCCATTAGAATACTTGTAAAAGAAGGTGATATTGATGAGCCAACAAAGGTTGTATATGTATACAAAGTGATGGTTAAAAAAGGGGTGGAAGAATGAGTAACTTCTTACACCAAATCACTTACATCCAGAATGGACACTTCAACTTTTGCATCAAGCTTGATTGGTTGTGGCTTCATGGTATAAACAATGGAGGGCTTTTGGACACAGGTAGATGAAATGGGAAGAGGTTGGTATTTGCGCTTCAATTTATCTACCTACCTTATCAATACATTAAGAGTGTCCAAGGGATGTGGATCTTATGTTGATCCCACTACTTGTTTACCTTTGTCTTTTTGTTGAGGTAGTGACCCTTGTAATGGAGGCAAAGTAGTGGCAGCTTTGCTTACTTGAGCTATCTGCATTTATTTTTTTCAAATGCCTCTTTCTCATACCTTTCCATTTCTGAAAGCTTCAATTTTAGTTCTACAAGTATTTTTACCTTGTGCTCTTGCCGCACTTAGAAAATAAGACCTCTTTGCTCTGAAGTGGAAGCTCTACCTAGGACATCATGGAAAGAGCCAAATCCCTTGTAGATTGAATCATCAGGTTCATTTTGATGTTCATAATGACTCTTAAGGTGAGCCTCTAAGAAATGTGCAGCTGAGAATCCCCTCGGATCATGCATCCTCTTTGGGGCTTATCCCTATTTTAGTGTAGTAATTTTCTTCCCCAATAAATTTTCATGAGTAGAGGTAGTTATAGACAAGTGCCCAATGCTGATAGGAAACTTGGTCCATGCATTCCTTTTCAAAGAATAACATAGTTGATGTATCCCTTCAATCATAATATGGTAAGTAGCTTCCTCCAAGACCATCTTATCAGGAACTATTCTAGGCAGTAAATGCATAGAACTGTTTCCCCAAATTCTAATATATGTCAAATATTCACAAATGTACCAGTCTCCCATGGTCCAGACTAAGGAATTGTCCTTCTCGGACAACCTTCAGGCATCCTTCTTGTACAACATGAAATAAATTGCTCCAATAAATTGATCATAGATTTCATAAATCAGAGGAATATAATTGTCCTCCCACAAGTCTAAAAAATAGATGTGAATAAGTAGACTTTGCTTGGTCCATTTCCAATTCATGGCGGGGAAGGAAAAGGAGGAGCATATGATATATACCACATACACATAAAAATAAATCTTGGGTTTTTTGGATGATGTGTTCTTCTGTACTTGTGAAACAACATCCCTCAAAACCACTGATAGTATTTGACCCCAATTAAATGATTGGCTAGTGGAAATGATGTGATAGGATATAGGAGCCCATTTAGTCCTAGTTGGGAAGGGGATACAGTCTACAAAACATGGAAGCAAGCATTGAATAAGGTTGTTTGAACCAGACAATGGCATATTGCAAGTCAGGTGCATGAGCATAAAGAGTTGTCTCATCCATCCAATATTTGATCAATCCATCAAGGTTGAATTTGGGAATTGACTTCTTCAAGAATTCTTTAGTGAGTAACTACTGGGGTTCTGAGGGCATACATCTTTGTAATGAATTCTGGTTTGAAGGAGACTAGAGGGGGTTTACTAGCATCCATGAACATATGTGTGTTGGGTTCGACAAGTTCAACCAACCAACCAACGACATTTGTGTAAGGCATGATAGGTGGGAGAGAAACAATCACATGGATTTGGGATTTGGAGATGTTCTAGAAGTCTTGGACATCATTCTCTACCTGAGACAGGTCATCATTGTTGAATAAAGTATATATGAACCTAATCCAAGGCGAAGGTTCTAGTTGCAGCTCCCTCGGTGTCAGTATATACCCCAACATTGGGGTCCCTAGATTCTGGTTCGTCTATGAGGGTTTTGGATCTCGTACTTCATTCCATGTTTACCATGGTGAACAGGGGGATAAAATCAATAGTAAATTGGATTATTTAACACGTAAACCACATTGAGAAGAGGATAATTGACTTACCAAGTTACTAGTTGACAACGCAAGGGATTCATTAGATGACGGTATTGGAGTTCTTCAGTGGGAACCATAGAAACTAGAGTGATATGCATGATAAAAAATAACAAAAATAGTGTGAAAAACCAATAAATAAAACCCAAGAAATGGCTAAGGACAAGGAGTTATCATGATCATTGATTGATCTGATTAAACGACATTGATTGATCCAATATAAAGAAACACACACAAATCGAGGTCAGGATCATAAATCTGAAATCAGAGTCTGGAAGGGTCATGGGTGAAACCCGATTTCCAATTCCCAACATCGAGATCATAAAAAAAACAACAAAATAACAAGTCCCCAAGAAAACCTCTATTTCTAATTTCTAACACCGAGATCAGAAAGTAGGGACAAAAGTACATAAAATTCAATTAAATTTTCTCTATTTTTTATTTCTGACAATAGGGATCAAAAATTTGAGATAGAAAACCATAAAATTATTGAAAATATTTCTGATTTCCAATAATCAGGATCGAGAAATCGAGATTTAGAATTCCTTAAAAAAATACTCATTAAACTCCTGAATTCTGATTTCTAACATTAAGATCGGGAAATAGGGAAAATAAAAATCAAAGAAGGAATTTTTCTTGATTGATCTCAATCAGGAAGTCAGGACAAAGATTTTCTGATTGATTTCAAAAGTGCTTAAGAAAAACCCAATTTTCTATTTTTGATTTTCGATTTTCGACACCGGGATCGCAAAGTTGGGACAAAAATACATAAAAATTCAACTAAATTCCCTGGTTTTCTATTTCTGAAATTGAGATCGAAAATAGAACTAAGAATCCCATAAGGGTTCATGAATCATGGTTCATATCTAGAAGCCCACAAGGTTCACAAGCCAGATCTGGAATCCCACAAAGTCATGTCCGTATCTACAGCAGACCACAAGGTCAAGCAAGATCACAAATGTCGAGACCCAATATAGAATCATCAATACAATCACATATCATCCTAGGAAGGTTCAAACTTTAGTAAGGTTAAGTAAGGTTTAGAATCCTAAGAAAGACTATGACGAAGCTCCAGGAATGTCACTAATGTCACGACTAATATACTAACATATTAAATTAGTTTTTTTTCATAAATTCAAGCACTAATTTAAATTGCCTCTATATTCAAGATTGGGAGACGTAATTCTTCCACACCAGGAGAATGCCCATTTTTTATATATATTATCAGCTTCAACCTTCTACTATAAACCAGAGAAGAAATCATTTAAAGAAGAAACTAACTTGTATGAAGTCTGCAAATAGAAGAAACATTGAACAAATGCAGATATTTTCCACTCAGGAGTCAACCACTATGAAATTGCTTTCCACTCAACCACTGTAAAGAAACAATTTATAATTGAAATCAAACTTCATGTTGATTCTTGCGGAATTATATAGGTACAAAAACATCCCCACTTAACTAAATATTTCCACATTTTTCTCAAATATGGACCATTTTGGAGTAGTTTGGACTCTTGGAGGCTGAAACGGTAAACCCCATGGCTCAAACTCCCACTATTGAAACTTGAAAGTAAAATCTTTGTCTCCACTCTTCCAGTATTACAAATCGATAGACGCAATACCATTTGGCCAAGGATGGGAAGGTAATGATAACTGGCATAGAAAAATAATTGCTCCACAAACCCAAATTGAGGACGAACTAAGTCCATTTAACCAATGATCCATAAATTAGGGGTGAACTACCTTTGCAGTACCTTAAAATTCAAAAATTGGGGGGGTGAAATACCAAATCTTTACCCTATCATCCATAAATCGAGGTGAACCATATATGTTTCTCCTCCAAAACTGAAATATTTGGGCGATATGAGTGTTATTCACCTCCATTACCGAAAAAAAATATGGGCGAAGTCAAGATTTGAGCCATAATCGAGTGGGATAAATTCCATTTTCCCCATTTTCCCAATTTCACAGTGTAGACGATTTGATTTGTGGAAGTTATGGGGTTTAATAAATAATGGGCTAATATATTAAATAAAAATAACCCTTTTCATATTAAAAATTCTCCCAACCTTTTTTCATGACCCCTTAAAATTCTCCCATGGGCTAAAATTTTCCCTTAAAATCATCTATGAGCTAGGTCCAGTTGACGATGGACATGTGTCAGTCTGTTACAAATTTGTTTGGATAAATATTATGAACAAAAGCGAGCAAAGGACATGTTGTAGGAGTAAGTTAGCAGAATATATGCAACACCTAACATAATCTTAAAACACGAGGAACTCTAGATCTCCTTGAAGGCATTATGCTACCATCAAAGCTAATGGTTCCATCATCTTCTCCTTCGTAGTACTGTAATGTAAGAAATTTAAATCCAACAAAACGTTTTTGGCCATTTTAAGCATGGTTTGTATGGTTGGGAGTTGCCATCATTTTTATTCTTGTAACAAAGGGAAAGAACAATAATTTGAGAAAGTCATTTGGGCATATGGAAGCACTGATGTTAATAGTTTTGAAACATTTGGAGGTTACTCATCTTTCATGGTTTGTAACCAAAGATTTGTAGTGATGGTTCCAAGAAAATGCCCTTCAATGTAACTACACCATTACTGTGTGTGGGAATAATGGTGCACTCCACCTCCATTATATGAAAATGAATATTTGCCACCACTCATGGTCACCCCATACAAAATGCAAGCTCTAGCTCTTGAAGATTGAAATGGTCAAATATTATCTTCTCATAGAGGAGGAGTCTGTCTCCAAATAGGAGTGGCTGAAACATAAGGAGGATACGAACGAATAAGATAGGTCCAAGGTCGGGGATCTGAGGGGATATCTAATTAGTGTTGGTAATCTAGAAGAAATTATAGATGAGAATCATGTTATTGTTTCATGTTCAGTCAACCTTGTGTATTATGTCAATATTCTATTTCTCTTTTATAAATATCAACTCATTCCTAGGTGTGCCAATCTCATGCACAATAAGGTCTTTTATGATGTGTCACATGCCCCAATTTGCAAAAACAATTTAATGTTATTTGAGGAACATTGTGTTAAATTTTATGCTAAATTTGTAATTGATGACCCAGTGGGGTCAAGATTTAATGTAATTCAGAATATTTTATTTATAAATAAATAAATGTTGAGACAATAGCTTAGGGAAGCTGTTAAAAAGTGTTTACTGGATAATTGGTGGAGGAGACTAGGTGGAGAGTAAATTGACAAGTGGCAGCATCCTCAAACCACTTCCAACTATTGCAGGTGGAAAATTCCCTATATGTGTGGTCATGATTCCCCAAGAAAGTGGAATCAGAGCAGGTGTCCCATTAAATGAAAACTGACCCAGAAGACCTAGGCATCTCTATAAAATTTTCTAGAGGTGATCATTCAAGCTGAGGTTGTCCATTCTAGAGGTGATCATTCAGGGTGAATGAATTTACTCAAGATAAATTCAATGGAGGGGATTACTGAAGTGAGTTTGAGGGGTTAACTGTTGAGACTAAACTTGTTGCAGCTTCTAGGCCAAAGTTCATACTGTTGAGATTAGATTTTAATTACTGAGGTAATTGGACCAGTCAGGTGACAGAGGTCTTAAAGTTGTATTCTACACCCAGTTCTCTATCAAGAAGACCAGGAACAAGCTCTGGGGTCTTGAGGAAGCGTCGTTTGAGTGCTCTCCAGGAGTTTGGTTGGGAGGAACAACCTCCTTAAGCTGTTGTTGTCTTGTCATTAATAGGTTCTATTTGTCTTTATCATATTTGTTTACTGTCTTCAATAAAATGTTTATTAGTTTCTAACTACATGCATGTTAGTATTTTAGGGTTTATGAAGGAAAGAATAATTGTGTAATGTTAGACTTGGTAAAATTACAGATTATGTTAGAAATAGAGATGAATATGTAAAATGTGAAATAGATAGAATTAGAATTCCCAAAACTATATTTTTCCACACCTGATTCAGGTAGTACTCTAGTACACCTAGTTGTTTAGATGAATGAGATGATTCTTTTACTTGAATAAGAACTGTAACTATATTTTACTTCATTTGCTTATGTTTGCTACTCTAAAGAAGCATTAAATATTGTCTGTATTTATTTATTTCAGCTAAACTAAAAGATAGGTATGTAAAATAATAGTAATAATATTATTATAGAAATAATTCTAGTATTAGTATTTTGATAAAATATAGAGATTATGGTTTAACAATTAACATAAGTAAAGTAAGTACGCTAACATCTAAAAACCAAGTAAAAAGAAATTGTAGAAACATTTTTATAACATTGAATTCTAGACACTGTGTGTCTCTGTCTAAGATAGAAGGATTCTACTAAATCTATTTAAAACCACATAAGTCTCTACAATAATATACCACTTAAAATCTGGAAGATAAATATTTCCTTTTTACTAGTATGCAGCATGAAAACCCTAATTATTTCCTAACTGAGGATTAAAAAAACTGTAAAAATCATTAAGGAAATTATTAAATAAACATAGCTAGTATCGAACTATTATCTGTAAGTAATACTATTATCTAATATCTATTATCAAATAGAGCTAGGGTATTAATGAACTATAGGGTTTATATAATAATTAACCCTTTAAAAGCCAAAACCAGAATAAAAAATATCACCCTTAAAAACACAGTAATCTTCCCACAAACTGTGCATGGAAAATCATTATAATACAGGGTAATAATGAAATTATTACATATACAAATTATTGATAAAAATAATCCAATATTAATTAAACCATTCGCATATACAAAATTCTTTATTAAGGAGTGGCTCATAGCCCTTAGAATCACAGGATCGAAGCTCAGGCCGGCTAATAAAACCAAAATGCACAAAATCTTTTATATTAAACAATAACAAAATATTTTACTGATAGAAGAACAAAATCCAGCTCACATTACAACCTGACTGTTTTATAGTCTTCCATTACTAAAATTTACTATAAAAACTAAAGTAACACTAGACAGAGGTCGACAAGCCTCTCTGAGTTTAGACCTAGGCTCTTTTTAAAATAAAAACATGAAAGCATTTACAATTCTAAGGCCGTAAGACTAAAAATATCTTATAAAAATTGTTTTACATCACGGCTTCAAGAGCCTGCTTTACCCTGCACGAAGTACCCATAAGGGTTTCTAAATAAAAACATTAACATGCAGTAAACAAGTTTTAAAACATAACTAATAGAGAACCGAGGCCATGCATTCACCCATAGGAACCACTTCTAACAACCATAACCTCATGCAGGAAGAACCCTCGATGGGACTGGGGCTTACCAATTGGAATCCCATGAAAGGACTGAAGCATGAGCTCATTTTCCACCCACAGTTTTGGAGCTGGTAGTAGGAACCTGCAAGTCCAAACCAAATTTTTTTTTAATAATGTTTGCATAAATCGTAAAAACCCTCGAAGGTTAAACAATGAAAAGAAAAACCAAGATAGGGTAAGTTTACCTGTTAACTGAAATTTGAAACTGAGAAGAGATGGCCACACTAGGTCACGTTGGCATTGAACTGAAAGGCAAGAACCCTTGAAGTCACCTCTACAAAGGAGAAATCAAGAAAACCATCTCAATTTCACAATGCAAAAGCTTTGGGTGAGCAGTGCAGGAGTAAGACAAGTACAGACTTCGACCACAATGAGAAACCAACAACCACACTTGCGATGTATTCTTCAACACACAGAAGAACCCAAACCATAAACAACGTTACCTAATAGTCATAGTATAACTTTTTTAGGCGAAATGCCCAACTATAAAGGAGGTTATAGGCCTCTCATGGATGCAAGCTGACAGCTCGACCAGCAAGGAGGAGAACCCTCATTCTGAAAATGCAAAGGAGTAGGGTTTGCAACGTTATAAGTCAACCAATGAATTGATGAAACCCTATCCACGTGCCCTTTCAAAAATCTCAACATGTGTGGGTCGAAACCTTAAGCCAGCACTGCACAAAACATTTTAAATCTATCATTGCATATAACCATATGTCCTATGATTGCTAATGATAAGCAACATGCCAACGAATTATAATATGCCATGGGAATCAACATAGTATAGGTTTAAAGCTATATTAGTTTTGCTTGCCATCTTTTTGACTTCATCTTAGTAGTTGTTTTATAGGTAATACTACCTTAGGTATAAGTTAACACATTTGTTATAACCTGAAATACTATGGTATTATAGTTATAAATTGAATACTATGCACATAACTTGGTTACTATTTTATCCAAGAAGATGCTTGCGAACAAGACGAATAAGTATGGTGTAGTTTTAGAACGAGTAAAAGGAAGTATGGAATAGTTATGACATAAGCTTATGACTATAGTAAAATGGAAAAGCCTAAAACTTCTCAAAAAAAAATCTTTATGCTGTTAATTGAAGGAGTCTTCAAGAAACTGAAGACTAACATTAATGGAGAATTTCTCATAAAGAGTCTAGTAACTCATTGTTAACTTTATAATTGAAAAACATAGGAACATGATCATGCTTTAAGAAAAGGACACCTTGAGTATTGAAGTGTGAATAGTTGTGAGATCACTAAGCAGTTGAAGTAAACTTAAACCAAAACCATGAGCTCTATGCTCTGTTTAGGAATCTATAAATAACCAGTACTGTAAACACAAGAAAACTAACCATGTACTATAGACTTTTGGAAGATAATCATCATACGAATGAAGGAAATTTGGTAATTACTTGTTCTTGTATTTTAAACCATTGTTTATGTTTTTGATGGAAATTCAATATGGCGTTAGTTATAAATACATTCATAGATTCATAACAACGAAAGAGAATTCACATTACCTCCTCGAAGACAAGCAACTTATTTAACCTTTTCTTATACTAGCATCTTAACATGCTAGGAAATTACTTTTCTCGACGTAATTTAAAATAAACACCTATAGGATCTTACGCTTACCTGCTAAATCTGTAAGAACCAGCAGTCCATTTGAGTTAGCAGAATGCTAAGTAAGCCCCTATCTCAAACAAGATTTCTTACCTACTTGACAAAAGTAAATCATCAGTATATCTAGCAGAAACTAAATGGAAATACTTTTTCTAATGCAGATGAAATTAAAGTTGTTAAGTCATTAATAGAATTAACACAGGTGTTTAAGATTACATCCTTAGTTTACAGGTTATTTTATTAAAACAAACCCTTGACCTTTCATAAACTGTTTCATTTTCTGCTAACCGTTAGCAGTTACTTAGCTGCAACTTTAGACATTCTATGTCACTTTAAAAAAAAATATTTTTTATGAAATTTTGGGTTATTACATGTGGTATCAGAGCACAAGGTTCAAACACTAGGCCTTAATGAAGCTCAACTTGCTTATATGGAACAGTAAATTTAAATAATTATGCTGATGTTGTTTTCTTTGAATGATACACATAGAGAAATTTGTTTTTGAGTTCATGATAGGTATGGAAAGATTGGAAGAATATGCTGATGAGGAATCTTCAAATGAGATAATCTATAAAAAGAACCTATACAAGAAGACATAACCAATAATTTTTCCGAACTACTACAAACAGTTAAAGAATTAAAATCAGATATGGAATCAGTTAAGAAATAAAATGAGAGGATTCTAAGAGCTCAAGGGGAGCTGAATCAGATCTTAATAGAAAGATTTCATATTGAGGATATGGTGATAAACACAACTCTCATTATACTAGTAATAGTAGTGAGGATAACCACCATACCAGGAAAATAAAATATAAACCTTATGAAGAAATCTCTGGGGAATTCAAGAAGATCAAGCCACCAACATTTAATGGAGAAATTGAAAAGGGGGAAGAATCAGAATCCTGGCTATCTGGGATGAAGAAGTACTTCCAAATTTATAACTATTATAATCAACCAAAGGCCAGGATGGCTATTTATAATCTTACAGGGAAAGCTGATATATGGTGGCAGGACTTAAAAAGAGTGAAAGGTATAAGAGAGAAAAACATAAATTGGAGCACATTCAAGAAATACTTCAAAAATAAATCTTTATTTGAACAGTACTATGAGGAAAGGGATAAAGAATTCTACAAGTTAAAACCAGGTACAATGAATATGAAAGAACTTAATAGTAAGTTTCTAAGTTTGCTCAGGTATGTGCCATACATTGTGGATGAGAAACCTAAGGTACAATGGTTTCTCAGCTGTTTATCTTATCATATAAACGACAAGATTGAGTACGACAATGAGAAAAGTGAATTTTTGTTATGAACAGAAATCATAAAAGGGAGAGTATGGCCAACTGGAAGGCCAAAAGGAATAATAACTTTGATCAAAAGAAGAAAGAGTTTCTACCTAATCGAAATTCTAAAAATAATAAGACCAGAAATTTTCCTAATAAGAATTTCCATGGGAATAAAAGTAATTCACAGAGCAATCAGAATAATCAAAAGAATAAAGAATCTGCTAATAACCACAGTAACTACACAAAGAACTTTGAACAAAAAGAACCCATAAAGTGTTGGGAATGCAATGGTCTACATTATGCATTAGTCTATCCCAATTGAAAGAAGATTGTCAGCAACATCCACACAATACAAGAGGACATGATTGTTGGTGATCTAGCGAGGACAATGCCCAATATCAATGCAGCATTAGAGAATCGACAAACAGACTATCAAACTTCCATGGTGGAAGTGGAAGGTAAGATAAATCAAATACCCATATCTATTTTAATTGATCCAAGAGCTATTTTAAGCTATATTTCTCCTAACTTGATAGAAAAGTGTAAACTTCTAGTTGAAAAGTTTGTAAGTTCTTGGTTAGTTCAGTTAGCTACTGGTGTAAAGAGAAAGGTAATTAGCTTTGTAAAGAATTGTGCAGTAACTATGGATCAGTTTGAAACTTTTTTTAAGCTTAATGTACTACCTTTAGGTTCATTTGATATATTAATTGGTATGGATTGGTTAGAGCAGCATAGGGTGGTCTTGAATTTCTTCAATAAAACATTTACTTGCATAAATAACAATGGAAAATTAATAAGTGTAAAGGGAATCCCTAGGAAAACAGCCGTAAGGCAGATCTCTGCTTTGCAGCTTAAGAGAGCTGTTAGGAAAGGTTGTAAAGATTATGCAATAACAGTAACCAATGAAGAAAACCTGAACAACATAGAGAAATTAAAATTGGAGGATATACCGGTTCTAAAGGAATATGCAGATGTATTTCCGAAAGAAATTATGGGATTGCCTCCGAAATGAGAATTAGATTTTACTATTGAGCTAGTACCTGGTGCAGTGCCCAGCTCAAAAGCCCCTTATCAGATGAATGTAGTCAAACTAAATGAAATTAAGTCACAGTTAAAAGAACTTATTGATAAGAATTATATTAGACCCAGTGTGTCTCCTCAGGGGGAACCTGTCATCTTTGTTAAGAAAAATGATGGAACTCTACAACTATGCATAGATTATCGCCAATTAAATAAGATGACTATCAAGAATAGATACTCGTTACCTTGCATAGATGATCTGTTTTATCAACTACATGGAGCCACAGTGTTTTCAAAGATTTACTTACAGTTTGGATATCACCAAGTCAGAATTAAAGATGAAGATATCTTTAAAACAACTTTTAGAACTCGATATGGACATTACGAGTTTGTCGTTATGCCTTTAGGACTTACTAACACTCCAACTGTTTTTATGTATCTAATGAATAATGTAATGCAAAAATATCTGGATAAATTTGTGTTCATATTTATCGATGATATATTAATTTATTCGAAATCTGAAGAAGAACATAAAGAACACTTAAAAATTGTCTTGCAAGACTTACAAGAGCATCAACTTTTTGTGAAATTTAGTAAATGTGACTTCTTTAAATATAAAATCCAGTATTTAGGTCATGTGGTGAATAAAGAAGGAATTTCGGTGGATCCCTAAAAGATAAAGGCAATCGAATATTGGCTAGTCCCAAAAGATGTAAGAGATGTCCGATCATTCATGGGGATTACCAGTTATTACCGGAGGTTTATCGAAGGGTTTTCGAGGATTGCAAATTCGATAACCTCTTTGCAAAAAAAGGGGAAGAAATTTTATTGCAATCAAAAGTATGAAGACATTTGTGAAAATTTAAAAACCTTATTAACCAGCGCACCAATTTTAAGAATTGTTGACCCTAATAAAGATGTTATAGTATGTACCGACGCCTGCAATGACGGTTTAGGCAGAGTATTGACTCAGGAAGGACATGTCATCACTTATGAGTTTAGGAAATTGAAGATTCATGAAAAAAATTAAGCGACCTATGACTTAGAATTAGTTGTTTCCATACATGCATTAAAGATGTGGTTTCATCATTTAATTGGAAGGAATTTTATCTTAATGACGAATAATAAAGGATTGAAATATCTGTTAGATCAACCTAACTTGAATGCGAGGCAAGCTAGGTGGCTAGCTTTTGTAAGTGAATATGATTTTGAAATTCAACACATCAAAGGAAAGGAGAATAAAGTTGTTGATGCATTAAGTAGAAATGAAAAGCTAAATTTTACAATAGTTATCAACACTTATACAACATATTTGGAAGAACAAGTTAAAGCGGGAATAGAACAAGATGAAAATTACCTAAAGTTACAAGCAAAAGCAAAAGAAAATATAATAGAAAGTCTAAGTATAGGGTACAGCATGAATGAAAAAGGATTATTGTTGTATAAAGACAAATTATATGTACCTAATGTACCTAAGATTAAGTTGTTAATTTTAGACGAAATTCATAAAATTCCTTATTTAGGGCATCTAGGCTGTCATAAAACTATAACCATGCTAAGAAAAGATTATTTCTGGCCGAACATGAAGACTAAACTAGCAGAATATATTGCTAAATGCTTTGAATGTTAGCAAGTAAAAATTGAACATCAGCATCCAACTAGGCTACTTCAGCCTTTGCCTATGCCTAGCTGGAAATGAAAGATAATTAGCCTTGATTTTGTTACTGGACTGCCTAAAAATCAAAACTTAAATGACTCCATAATGGTATTGGTTGACAAATTGAGTAAAGAAGCTCATTTTATACCTGTAAAAACTACCTATAAAGCTGCAAATATTGCTGATATTTTCTTAAAACAAATTTTTTGGTTGCATGGAATACCGAAGGTCATAATTTCAGACTGAGACCCTAAATTTATAGGTAATTTTTGGAGATCCTTGTTTAAAGGATTAAATACCACGTTAAATTTTAGTACCTCTTTCCATCCTCAAACTGATGGATAGACTGAAAGACTAAATCAAGTACTGGAAGATCTACTTAGAATATACATAAAGGAGCAGCCAGGTAAATGGGAAGATTATTTACACCTGGTAGAATTTGCTTATAATAATCATTATCAAGCTTCAGCTAGGTATAGTCCTTTCGAAATTTTGTATGGAAGGAAATGCAATACTCCCATCTCTTGGAGTAATCAAGTGGATAGGCTAGTATTAGACCTGAATTATTGAAAGAAATGAAATTAATTGTAAAATAGGTACAAAGTAATTTAAAAATTGTGCAAGATCAACAGAAAAGTCAAGCAGAACTTAAACAAACTCCAAAGGAGTTCCAGGTAGGTGAACATGTTTTCATTAAGGTGAGACCCAAAAAGAGTTCTCTGAGGTTGGGTAGCTGTGCCAAACTAGCACCTTGATATTGTGGTCCTTTCGAAATACTGTCCAGGATCAGACAGGTAGCCTATCAGTTAGCTTTACCACCAAACTTAAGAGTTCACAATGTTTTTCACATTTCTATATTGAAAAAATATGTACATGATGCTACTCATGTTATTAATTGGAATAATGTGCAGGTGGAACCCGAATGAGATTTTCTAGTGGAATCGGATTGTATCCTCGAGCGGAGGGAGATCTCACTTTGGAACTGCACCATTGGTCAAGTGAAGTTGCAATGGAAGAACCTTAGTCCAGAGGAAGCCACCTGAGAATTGGAAAGTCATATGCGAGATGCATATCCAATTCTATTTCAGGGAAACTCTAAGAACGAGGAATAAATAACATCAAGGATGATGTTATAATTTAAGGGGGTGTGTATGTCACATGCCCCAATTTGCAAAAACAATTTAATGTTATTTGAGGAACATTGTGTTAAATTTTATGCTAAGTTTGTAATCGATGACCCAATGAAGTCAAGAATATTTAATGTAATTCATAATATTTTATTTATAAATAAATAAATGATGAGACAACAGCTTAGGGAAGCTGTTAAAAGAGTGTTTACCGGTTAATTGGTGGAGGAGACTAGGTGGAGAGTAAAATGATAAGTGTCGCATCCTCAAACCACTTCCAACTGTTGCAGGTGGAAACTTCCCTATATTTTTGGTCATGATTCCCCAAGAAAGTGGAATCAGAGCAGGTGGCTCATTAAATGAAAACTGACCCAGAAGACCTAGGCATCTCTATAAAATTTCCCATTGAAGACAGCTGAGGCTGCTCGTTCTAGAGGTGATCATTCAAGGTGAATGAATTTACTCAAGAGAAATTCAATGGAGGGGATTACTAAAGTGAGTTTGAGGGGTTAACTGCTGAGACTAAACTTGTTGCAGCTTCTAGGCTGAAGTTCATACTGTTGAGAGCAAATTTTAATTACTGAGGTAATTGGACCAGTTAGGTAACAGAGGTCTTAAAGTTGTATTCTCCACCTAGTTCTCTACCAAGAAGACCAGGAACAAGCTTGGGGGTACTGAGAAAGTGCTGTCTGAGTGCTCTTCGAGAGTTTGGTTGGGAGGAACAACCTCCTTAAGCTATTGTCCTCTTGTCATTAATAGGTTCTATTTGTCTTTATGATATTTGTTTACTGTCTTCAGTAAAAAAATTATTAGTTTCTAACTACATGCATGTTAGTATTTTAGGGTTTATGAAGGAAAGAATAACTGTGTAATGTTAGACTTGGTAAAATTACAGATTATGTTAGAAATAGAAATGAATGTGTAAAATGTGAAAAAGATAGAATTAGAATTCCCAAAACTGTATTTTTCCACACCTAATTCAGGTAGTACTCTAGTATAGCTGGGTGTTTAGGTGAATGAGATGATTATTTTACTTGAATGAGAACTGTAACTAGATTTTACTTCGTTTGCTTATGTTTTCTACTATAAAGAAGCATTAAATATTGTCTGTATTCATTTATTTCAGCTAAACTAAAAGATAGGTATTTAAAATAATAGTAATAATATTATTATAGAAATAATTCTAGTATTAGTATTCTGATAAAATATAGAGATTATGGTTTAACAATTAACATAAGTAAAGTCAGTAGGCTAACATCTAAAAACCAGGTAAAAAGAAATTGTAAAAACATTTTTATAACATTGAATTCTAGACACTTTGTGTCTCTATTTAAGACAAAAGGATTCTACTAAATCTATTTAAAGTCACAGAAGTCTCTACAGTAATATACCACTTAAAATTTGAAAGATAAATATTTCCTTTTTACTAGTATGTAGCATGAAAATCCTAATTATTTCTTAACTGGGGATTAAAACTAACTGTAAAAATCATTAAGGAAATTATTAAATAAACTTAGCTAGTATCGAAATATTATCTGTAAGTAATACTATTATCTAATATCTATTATCAAATATAGCTAAGTGCAAATAAGGCTATTAATGAACTGTAGGGTTTATATAATAATTAACCCTTTAAAAGCCAAAACCAGAATAAAAAATATCACCCTTAAAAGCACAGTAATCTTCCCACAAACTGTGCATGGAAAATCATTATAATACAGGGTAATAATGAAATTATTACATGTACAAATTATTGATAAAAATAATCCAATATTAATTAAACCATTTGCATATACATAATCCTTTATTAAGGAGTGGCTTATAGCCTTTAGAGTCACAGGATCGAAGCTTAGGCCGACTAATAAAACCAAAATGCACAAAATATTTTATATTAAACAGTAACAAAATATTTTACTGATAGGAAAACAAAATCCAGCTCACATTACAACCCGACTGTTTTACAGTCTTCCATTACTAAAATTTACTATAAAAACTAAAGTAACTCTAGACAGAGGTCGATAAGCCTCTCTGAGTCCAGAGCTAGGCTCTTTTTAAAATAAAAACATGAAAGCATTTACATTACTCAGGCCATAAGGCTAAAAATATCTTATAAAAAACATTTTACATCACGGCTTCAAGAGCCTGCTTTACCCTGCACGAAGTACCCATAAGGGTTTCTAAATAAAAACATTGACATGCAGTAAACAAGTTTTAAAACATAACTAACCAAGAATCGCGGCTGTGCATTCACCCACAGGAACCACTTCCAACAACCATAACCTCGTGTAGGAAGAACCCTCTATGGGACCGGGGCTTACCAATTGGAAGCCCATGAAAGGACTGAAGCATGAGCTCGTTTTCCACCCATAGTTTTGGAGCCGATAGCAGGAACCTGCAAGTCCAAACCAAAACTTTTTTTTAATACTATTTGCATAAATGGTAAAAACCTTCAAAGGTTAAACAATGAAAAGAAAAACTGAGATAGGGTAAGTTTACTTGTTAACTAAAAGTCAAAACTGAGAAGAGATGGCCATACTAGGTCATGTTGACACCGAATCGAAAGGAAAGAACCCTTGAAGTCACCTCTGCGAAGGACAAAGTAAGAAAACTGACTCAAGTTCACAATGCAGAAGCTTTGGGTGAGCAGTGCAGGAATAAGACAAGTACAGACTTCCGCCACAATGGGAAACCAACAACCACACTCGTGATGTGTTCTTCAACACACAAAAGAACCCAAACCATAAACAATGTTACCCAATAGTCATTGTATAACTTTTTAGGTGAAATGCCCAATGATAAAGGAGGTTACAGGCCTCTCATGGCTGCAAGCTCACAGCTCGGCCAGCAAGGAGGAGAACCCTCGATCTGAAAATGCAAAGGAGTAGGGTTTGCAATGTTATAAGTCAACTAACAAATGGATGAAATCCTATCCACGTTCCCTTTCAAAAATCTCAACAAGTGGGTCAAAACCTTAAGTTAGTGCCGCACAAAACATTTTAAATCTATCATTGCATATAACCATATGTCCTATGATTGCTAATGATAAGCAACATGCCAACGAATTATAATATGCCATGGGAATCAACATAGTATAGGTTTAAAGCTATATTAGTTTTGCTTGCCATCATTTCGACTTCATCTTAGTAGTTGTTTGATAGGTAATACTACCTTAGGCATAAGTTAACACATTTGTTATAACCTGAAATAATATGGTATTATAGTTATAAATTGAATACTATGGACACAACTTGGTTACTATTTTATCCAAGAAGATATTCATGCTTGCAAACAAGACGAATAAGTATGGTGTAGTTTTAGAACTAGTAAAAGGAAGTATGGAATAGTTATGACATAAGCTTATGACTATAGTAAAATCGAAAAGCCTTAAACTTATCAAAACAAAATATTTATACTGTTAATTGAAGGAATCTTCAAGAAACTGAAGACTAACATCAATGGATAATTTCTCATAAAGAGTCTAGTAACTCGTTGTTAATTTTATAATTGAAAAAAATAGGAACATGTTCATGCTTTAAGAAAAGGACACCTTGAATATTGAAGTGTGAATAGTTGTGAGATCACTAAGTAGTTGAAGTAAACTTAAACCAAAACCATGAGTTCTATGCTGTCTTTGGGAATCTATAAATAACCAGTACTATAAACACAAGAAAACTAACCATGTGCTATAGACTTTTGGAAGATAATCATCATACGACTGAAGGAACTTTGGTAAGTACTTGCTCTTGTATTTTAAACCACTATTTATGTTTTTGATGGAAAGTCAATATGGCATTAGTTATAAATACATTCATATATTCATAACAACGAAAGAGAATTCACATTACCTCCTTGAATACAAGCAGCTTATTTAACCTTTTCTTATACTAGCATCTTAACATGCTAGGAAAGTACTTTTCTCGATGTAATTTAAAATAAACACCTACAGGATCTTACGCTTACCTGCTAAACCTGTAAGAACCAACAGTCCATTTGAGTTAGCAAAACACCACGTAAGCCCTGATCTCAAACAAGATTTCTTACCTACTTGACAAAAGTAAATCATCAGTATATCTAGCATCAACTAAATGCAAATCCTTTTTCTAACGCTGACGAAATTAAAGCTGTTAAGTCATTAATAGAATTAACACAGGTGTTTAAGATTACATCCTTAGTTTACAGGTTCTTTTATTGAAACAAACCCTTGACCTTTCATAAACTATTTCATTTTTCGCTAACCTTTAGCAGTTACTTAGCTACGACTTTAGACATTTTATGTTACTTTAAAATATTTTAATTTTTACAAAATTTTGGGTTATTACATGATGCTGGCCTCTTGCATGATGAATTTTATCCAATGGTATCTATAAAGAAAATTGATAAGGTACCATTGGATTCATATGTTGATATTGGAGGTTTAGATGCTCAAATTTAGGATATAAAATAAGTTGTTGAGCTTCCTCTCATTCATCTTGAATTGTAGAAGATATTGGTATCATGTTTCCAAAAGGAGTCATTTTGTATGGTGATCTAGGAACAATAAAAACACTATTTGGAAAAGGTTGACATAACGCCAGCAACATTTCTACATGTTGTTGGAAATGAATTGATCCACAAATTTGGGAGATGGGACAAAATTGGTGTAAGATATTTTTTGTGTGGTCGATCATCTTTTCCCATCAATTGTTTTTATTGATAAAAATGATGTTGTAGGAACTAAAAGGAATGATGCTCATTTAATGGGTGAGCGAGAAGTCCAACATACTATGTTAGAGTTGTTAGATGAACTAGATGGTTCAGATGCAATGTTAAGGTTATCTAGTAAACAATAAAATTAACAATTTAGACCATGCTTTGTTGTGCCCTAGCAGAATCAATAGAAAAATAAAATTTCCTCTTTTTGACATAAAAGCAAGGAGGCACATATTCCATATACATACTACAAGGATGACACTTAGATGATGTTAATTTAGAACAATTTGTAATGATAAAGGATGAGTTTTCTGGAGCAGGTATCAAAGTTATTTGGATTGAAGAAGCTTGATTACTTTGATAGAAAGGTCATGTATGAAGGAAACTCAAACTAATTTTAAGAAATGTAAATAAATATTTATTTTCAACATGAAGATAAGATAGTGTAGTGAGCACTCATGTTTGTCTTTTCATGAGGATTCCAATGGTTCAAATTTCGTAGTTTAAATTGTCTTATTATATGTCTAGTTTTGACACTTACAAATACCATGAAATGCTGAGTGATTTGGATGGGTATTTTGCATCTAGTTTTCACACTCGAACCTACATCTTTGATATATATTCCATTGGATCCACAACAATGCATGTTTTGTTAGAGTGAATATTGTGTTTGGGGTTTGAATCATTTCCTTTACCTAAAGTTAATATTAATTTATTTATTTTTAGGTGAGAGGGGTTAGTTATAGGTTGAACATGGAAGGAATTACACATCTTCTCATAGTGAGTTGTAAAAAAACAAAACAATAAGTTTGGAAATGGAGAGGTGAAAGATATTTAGCTTCAAAAGGAAGGATATAAAGTTGGGTATTTAGTTTCTATTTGTCCCCTCAAATTAGGGTGGGTATATCGAATTGAGGAACAAAAATATGAGCAGGGCATGTAAATGGCCAGAATGATGACTAATAACAAGTTGGAGCATGCACTACCTCTACTTAACTGTTAAATTTTCATATGCTTAGCTAAGACATCAATATTTCATTTCATTTTCATGACAAAAGCATATAAACAGGATCATTGAAAGATAGCCAAGCACAACCATAAAAAAGGAACACAAAGATTTATCCTAGGAAAACCCTAAAGGGAAAACCCAGCAAAAGCTTCCTCAATATAGATGCCCCAAAAAGATAAAAGATAAAACCAGCAAGGAGATCAAAGCCTGATCCTCCTCCTTCTCCAGCTACTTCTCTTCTCCACTAATGCGCTACACAAGTGAGAGTGTGTGTCTCAAATGAGGAGCACTACACCTCTATTTATATTCATTTGTTCACTTAAGTTAACTCATTTGACATGTAGGCTCGAGTTAAATCATGTAGGCTCGAGTTACACATGTAGGCTCAAGTAACCACACTGGGGTGCTAATTAGAGGGGACTAACTCATGACTCTTATTAGTTCTTCTGATTAGGATAATTGGGGTACAATGTAATACAAGTGGTTCTCCTGGTAGGACCATCAGGGACCACAAAAAGACACATATAGAGTATTCTTCGAAGTTACAATATTTCAACACTCCCCCTTAACGAGAAGGGTATTCTACAGCAACATCAACAACAACAAGAGTAGAGATAGGGGACATCATCAACATTAGTAGGGTAACACATCTATAAATCATTGGAAGATTTTCAACATCATGTAGTCTTCATCTTCAATATTCAGCAACATCTTCAGTCTTTGATTAGCAACATCTTCAGCATTTTGATCTTTCAATTAGCAACGACATCTTCAGCACTTGGACCTTTCGATTAGCATCATCTTCAACACTTTGACCATTCGATCAGCAACAACATATTCAACATTTTGACCTTTCGATCGACAACATCTTCAGCACTTTGACTTTTCGATCAGCAACAACATATTCAATATTTTGACCTTTCGATCAGCAACATCTTCAGTACTTTGACTTTTCAATCAGCAACAACATTTTTAGCACCTTGACATTTCGATCAGTAGCAACATCTTTAGTACTTTGACCTCTCGATCAGCAATATCATCATCAACACTTTTCCCTTTCGATCAGAAGCAACATCATCATCATCATATTCTGATCTGTCGATCATAATCATCATCACATTTTGATCTTTCGATCAGAAACATCATCATCATACTCTAATATTTCGATCAGAAACATCATCATCATACTCTGATCTTTCGATCAGAAACATCATAATCATAGTGCGTCATCATCATACTCTGATCTTTAGATCAGTATGTCATCATCATCATACTCTGATCTTTTTATCAGTACATCATCATACTCTGATCTTTCGATCAGTACGGCATAATCATCATCAGTAACAACCTGCAATCCACAACTCAAAGACAAAAAGTATTTGGATCACTTTTGAACTTAAAGTACAGGGATGATACAATCCCACCACATTCTCGACAACCGAAGTTACCATATTGATTACAGGATAATCAATCCCTATCACTTTAGGACTAAGTCCAAGGATGATGCAATCCTACCACATTCTCGAGGACCGAAGCCACCATATTGATTACGGGAGAATCAATCCCTATCAGTTTAGGACTATGTCCAAGGATGATGAAATCCTACCACATTCTCGAGGACCTAAGCCACTAGATTGATTACAGGAGAATCAGTCCCTATCACTTTAGGACTATGTCCAAGGATGATGCAATCCTACCACATTCTCGAGGACCGAAGCCACCGGATTGATTATGGGAGAATCAGTCCCTATCACTTTAGGACTATGTCCAAGGATGATGCAATCCTACTACATTCTCGAGGACTGAAGCCACCAGATTTATTACAGGAGAATCAGTCCCTATCACTTTAGGATGATGTCCAAGGATGATGCAATCCTACCACATTCTCGAGGACTGAGGTCATCGGATCTATTATGGACAAATGTCCCGAGATGATACAATCCCTCTTCATTCTCGAAGACCGAGGTCTCCGAATCACTTTAGGGCAAGTGCCCAGGGATGATACAATCGCACCACGTTTTCTAGGACTAAGGTCACCGGATCTATTGTGGATAGATGTCCTGGGATGATACAATCCCTCTTCATTCTCAAGGACCAAGGTCTCCGGATCACTTTAGGGCAAATTCCCAGGGATGATACAATCCCACTGCAACATCACTACTCCCCCTTTTGAGGAAGGTCTTTTCGAACAACACCAAGCTTGTCTCGAAAGTGTTCGAACTCTACTCGAGGCAGAGGCTTCATTCGTACATCATCATCCAAACCATCAGCATCTACATCTTCAGTATGTGAATACTGAACTATCACCATCTGTATCTCCAGTATGTGAATACTGAACTATCACCATCTGTATCTCCAGTATGTGAATACTAAAATATCATCTATATCTTCAGTATGGGAATACGGAAATCATCGTCATCTATATCTTTAGTATGGGAATACTGAAATCACCATCATCTGCATCTACAGTATCATCATCTACATCTTATCTTGTATGTAGAAATACCGGATTTCTATGTGTTACGTCGAAACACAGGGTTCTTTGTCATCACAACTATGGTTATCACATAGAATCATTGTAGTATCCATCTTCAGGTCAAAGAGACCTGATATCAGCTTCTGAAGCTATATGGCTTCACAACTTAATAGAGCAATCTGCTATGTATTTTGCTTCAACCGTGCTAAGAGAAACATTGGACTGTTTCCTGCTAAACCATGAACTCATAGCAGAGCTCAAACAAAAGCATCTACCTGATGTGATTTTATTGTCTGAGATACTTCCAGCCCAATCTACATCTGTGTAGCCATACAATCTATACTCATGGCTACCATCATAGTATATACCAAAGTCTATAGTCCCTTTCAGATATCTCATCACATGTTTTGCAGCTACTAGGTGAACCCGTCTTGGTTGAACAAGATATTGACTTAAGGTGTTCACAACAAAACAAATGTCTGGTCTGATATTTGTTAAGTACATCAATGACCCAATGATCTGTCTGTAGTGAGTCACATCCACTAACTCTAATGAGTCATCAGCTAATAGCTTCAGGTTGGAGTCCATGGGTGTGGCCATGACTTTGCATTCCAACATATTGAATCTCTTCAATATCTCTACCGCATACTTTCCCTGGTTGAGAAATATTCCTTCTGAACTCTGCCATACTTCCAGACCTAGGAAATAATGCATTAACCAAAGGTCTTTCATCTCAAATTCTTCTGCTAGTTTCTTCTTGCTTTCCATGATTTGTTTCTCATTCCCTGTCAAGAATAAGTCATCCACATATAGTAATAGAATGATAGGTTCATCTTCTACAACCTTGCAGGAAAGGTTAGGATCGACTTTACTCTTGGCAAAGCCCATGCTCATTAGGAAGCTATCTATTTTTCCATACCAAGCTCTGGGAGCTTGCTTCAGGCCATAGAGGGCCTTCTTCAACTTGCATACTGGATTCCATCTATCTTCAACTTCAAATCCTTGTGACTATTCGATGTAAAACTCTTCCTCAATCATACCATTAAGGAAGGCTTGTCTTTACTTCATCGTGGAAGAAACTACCATGATAGTTTTGAAGGAAGTGTACCTTGCTTCCTGGAGTAAGTGTCTCTTCAGAATTAAACCTCTAGCCACAAGTCTTACCTTACTTCTATCAGCAACATATCTTATCTTGCAAATCCATTTGGAAGATACCGCATTCTTGCTTTCTGGTTTGAGTACTATATCCCAAACATCATTCTAGTATCATAACATATTCTATGAGTTTGTCTTCTTAGGTCATCAACATATCCTAGTCTTCTACATTCAACCTTGAAGGTTGGAACCCACTTTACTCTTGGTAAAGTCTCGATCCATCACGAAGCTATCCATCATTCTGTACCATGTCGAACTCAGATATAATTTTCTGTAGTCACTCCCCCTGAAGTGGAGTATCATCTTCCCTCTTCATTTTGTACAGGTGGTTCTATGCTTGATATATACTGGTCAATAGAGTATGTCATGTCATAGTCTATTCTTTATGAGGAAAATCACGAACCTTGCTTTGTACACTTGTTCTTGTAGATCCATATGGAAGATGCTACATACTTCCCTTTATGTCTTGAAATCATATCGTATACATCATTCCCCATGATCAACTGCTATTTTATTTTTTATTTTTATTTTATCATAGCTTCTTTCATAGCATTCTTTTCTTCATCTTGAGTTATCTCTTGTACCCATGGTGGTCTTCATCCTTCAAGGTGGATCTATCACTTTCTGAAGCTCTTTCTTCCGTCATGGTGTCTCTGACCCTGGGAGCTTTAGATTCATGTTTATTGGAGTGAATCTTGAATTCTCATCACTTGTTCTTCGGAACAAGTCTCATCCTTCTTTTCTTGTAGGAGGTTGTACATGACCTTTCCTACAATTCAAATGTACCAGTTGCATGGTTAGAACTATTTCATAAAACATATGCATAACGACAAATTCTTATGCATCATGCAACTGTTTAGTCAATACAACATTCATCCATATCTCACATAAAATTTCTAGATGCCTTCCATCTCCACCATGAAATTATTGAGATTGTGCACTAATCCAATATGTCAGCAAAGAGGTTTGATAAGTAGCAAGGGAGAGTTGTATAGCACCATGAGCTACTTACCCATCACATGCATATTAGTAGTATACAGTCATTAATGCAAATAATATATCATGCATAACACATCAACTGAATATAATCAAATGTATAACAAAACAATATCATGAAATGACAATTGAATACTTATCTTTTATTTGTTTTGTGGGTAGACTCCATCTTGATCATTCTGCTTTATCATCTTCTTCATTCATGAAATCATAATTTCTTATCCAAATGACAAGAATTGAGTTCTTCATATTCCTCATCGCTTGAGGGATCTTCTTTGAATGGTGAGAGATTGATCTTCAATTGCTCCCATCTTCTTCTTCTCTTCTTATGAGTCGAGCTGAAAGCAATTACTTCCTTCTGGCATACATTCTTTACATGAATCCCATGATCCTGGGAGGTCATTTAATGTGGCTATCACCACTTCTACAATCTCCACTTCTTCTTCTACTGCTTCAAGTTGTTCTGCATTCTGGATCTTCACATTCTTCAACTGTTTTCTCAAAGCCATCTTCTGATTTAAGTTCTTATCTTCAAATATCTTGATCAAGGAACCAAAAATATTCGGTGTCTTTAGGGAAGACACTTGTGGTACAATTTGATCCGTGATTGAATCAACAATGATCTTCTTGGCCTTGATCAAGTTCTTCTTCTGTAAGGCTTTGAGCCTTATCTCCATATGGAACTGGAACCTCTCTACTTATGTAGGTGTCCAATTCATTTTCTTTAGAGAGATCATATACTTCCATGCTTGGAAGTTGTCAACTTTACCAAGCTTATCATCAAGCTGATGTGATAGATCACTTTGAAATGAGAACCTCAAATGCAAATAGAAAAAGATTAGATCTTACCGATTTGAGGTGTCTGTCCTGCTTCCAGAGCTAGCTGATTTAGGGTTTGTCAGAGAAACCCTAATTTTAAAAACTTGGAATATTTAAGATCTGATTGGATCAAAATATATATCTCTTCAAATGGATCTGTCTAATGTACTCCTTTTCTGAAAACAATGGAGGGAAGCTCCCAGAACAGGAAACCCTAGTTTTCCAATTTCTTCTGCAGAAATGCCTGTCACTGTTTCTGTGATATCTCTGACATTAATGCTCCTATGTGTCTAAAATTTTTCACTGAGGTAACCTCGCATGTCCCTAATCCAACACCATAGGTTTTATCAGAATTGGTTTCACCAATTTGGATTTAGGATCCTTTTCCCACGGTGACCTGTTACAGGACTGTTCAGAACAGCGAAGTTGTACGGACTGCCACGTGTTACTATTTCATCTTCTGGTTCTAAAATTTGGACCGCAGAAAGTAAATTCCATGATATTTATGGAACATCTTTAGGAATTCAATTTGGAACTCTGTATCCAATGCTATAGCAATGTTCCCCAGGTGTCCTGTTTAGGGATGAATTCTGGAAGAGGCTAGAACCCTAATTTGGAGGGATCATATCTCCCAAACTATGCCACATCTAAGGCTGAATGTTTGACACAGTGTACATCATGATTTTATCTTCGGTATCTGAAATTTTCATCTCCTGAACCTTCTCCAATCTTGGAATATATTGAATGTACCAAAACCTAGCAGTTTTAGTATTTAGGTTTTTTCTAGCTTGGGGTCAAACTAGGGTTTGACTTTCCTGGAGTTTCACCCAACCAAAAAACTTGATCCAGGTCTCTAGACTTCAATTTTGATGAAGAGAGAAATCCTATGCTGGGCTTACTCAGAATTTCTTCTTTTGCAAGAAGCCCTAATCTCCCGCACCGAAAACTGAAAATGCTTGGAATCGAATTCCGCTTTGACAGAAAGATGCGCCCTTCAATGGAGAGTCAGCCTAACCTTCTTTTGCTGATCAATTGTGGAGAGAGAACCAAAAAGTAAGAAGCCCTAGATTCTGTAGCTACATAATGTCTTCTTTTTAGGGTGGCTCTAATCCCATGTTAAATTTTCATATGCTTAGCTAAGATATCAGTATTTCATTTCACTTTCATGACAAAAGCTTATAAACAAGATCACTGAAAGATAGATAAGCACAACCATAAAAAAGGAACACAAAGATTTATCCTAGGAAAACCATAAAGGGAAAAACCTAGCAAAAGCTTCCTCAATATAGATGCCCCAAAAAGATAAAAGATAAAACCAGCAAGGAGATCAAAGCCTGATCCTCCTCCTTCTCCAGCTACTTCTCTTCTCCACTAATGCGCTACACAAGTGAGAGTGTGTGTCTCAAATGAGGAGCACTACACCTCTATTTATATTCATCCGTTCACTTAAGTTAACTCATTTGACATGTAGGCTTGAGTTAAATCATGTAGGCTTGAGTTACACATGTAGGCTCAAGTAACCACACTGGGGTGCTGATGACCCACCTTTACAATTAGAGGGGACTACCTCATGACTCTTATTAGTTCTTCCAATTAGGAGCATCGGGGTACAATGTAATACAAGTGGTTCTCCCGGTAGTACCATCGAGGACCACAAAAAGATACATATAGAATATTCTTCAAAGTTACAATATTTCAACATTAACTCCTCCAAAAAATCACATAGAAATGGGTCTTATGATTGATTCTCTCAAGAAGTTGTAGGGAATTTTACTTCACATGGATCCCTCTATGTTAAATGTGTTTATGATGAACTTGGTGGAGCTACAAATGGCATTATTTAGTATCGTGTGCAAATACCTTGTCAACTATGTTCAAATTTTTTTGTCATTCATGGGCACATGTTTTTTTCAATAAACTACCTAGAATATTTGGAACATAATTCAACAAATTATGAGCTAGGGTTTCATAAATCATGAGAAAACTTAAGTCTTTAGCACTTCATTTCATGGTTTGATACTAATTTTTTTAATAGATAATCAAGAAGTTGTTAGAAGTGTATTTCAGGTTTGGGTGTTGAAGATTTTATCAAGCAATCATTGAGCTTTAGGTGGTGTATTTCATTGTTTGAAATTGAAATTTTTAGTAGTCAATCATAGAGTTTTCTTAATAATGTATGTGATGCATGTTCAACCGAAATCTTGATTTTGTGGAGGAGATTTTTTAATGAAGTTTTTGCTTAGTTTCTTTGAGTTCATCCAAAGAGGGAGGGGATGGAGAGCTATCATTTAAGTTAGGTTTTATGCTACTTTGTGTGCTAAACTTTATGGCCTAAGTGTATCAACATCTAACACAACATATGTTGGATATATAGGATTGACATCTCCACAATAGATGTGGGCAATATACAAATTCAAAACACAATCACACTACCCAACATGCCATGCTTCTATGTATGTAAGCAGTTGACCAAAACATACCAAGAGACATTGACATATATATGAAGAGGAAGTTTTCCATGGTGTATTGTTTTGGAGAGGTATTTTGGTAGGTTTGTAGCTACAAGCTAGGCACAGGTACTGATTTAAAAAGATGATATGTATTTTTCTAATAGAGCTATAATGGAGGCAGAGCATATCCAATGATGTTGGGATTCATGAAGGGGTAGATATAAATGCTAGTTTTATATACTTGACATTGGACACGTCTCACTCTCCTAACATGTGGAAAATGTCTCACACAATATGTGAAGAGATGAAATTCATCCACGTAGCAAATTCAAATTTCAAACTATAATCACGTAACGAATTCAGATTTCAAATTGTAATACACATAATGAAGGGCATATACACAGATGAAGGCATTAACAATGAATTCAGAGTCATGGATGGCAATGGCGTTGGTACAATTCGAGGGAAACAACGTTGAACTTAGTCGATGGAAGATTCATTGGAACAATTTTAATGTCGATGGGATGCTATGGATGGTCATACAAATTGTTGATGGGATGCTATGGATGATAATATGGATGAGATGGAATAGCTGTCCATATCTAAGATTCGAGGAATTTTGGGGTCTAAAATGGGCCTCCTAAGGAAAATAATAAAATAATAGTTAAAATAATAAAATAATATTGATTAATTTTGGAGGAAGAAAGAAAAAAACTACTTTTTGTGTTCGTATTTTCGACATATCTCCCTGTGTTTTTACTCAAATTTCGATCGGGAAAGCTTGTTGGATGCGGAATTTGATTCCGCATCCAACGAGTACCCACACTGCATACTTTTGATGGACCCTGCTACCCCAAAAACAAGAAATACCTGAAAAAATGAGATGATGACATCATCATCATGTTTTTTCAAGTATTTCTTGTTTTTGGGGTAGCAGGGTCCGTCAAAAGTATGCAGTGTGGGTACTCGTTGGATGTGGAATCAAATTCCTCATCCAACAAGCTCTCCCGATCGAAATTTGAGTAAAAACACTGGGAGATATGTCGAAAATACGAACAAAAAAAAGTAGTTTTTTTTAATGACAAATATGTCAATTCAACCATTATGGTTGACTTATTTTATTGAAATTCTATTGGTTCTTGAATTCCAACTCACAAAAACTTATTTTGGCACATTTTCTTATAAGGCCCATTTTAGACCCCAAATTTCCTCTAATGCAAAGGACTAAGAAGTTGGCTCATCGCATCCTCACATTGTATGACACCCGATGTGAATTGTTTTCATGGTGTGAAAAGATGTGATTTGTTTTCATGGTGTGTAGGTGAGAAATGGAGAAAATATAGAAAAAAAATCAATAAAAACATATGTGAATTGTTTTCCATAGTATGTGTGAAACTTTGAAATTGTTTTCCATGGTATGTGTCAAACTTTGAAAGAGTACTAGTTGAATAGAAAAGAAAAAAGATAAGGTAAATGTTGGTATAATAGTAGTGTGATGGAATAAATATTTTTTTTATATTAATGGATTACATTAATGGAAGATACAAGAGTTATGTTTTAAGTTGTTGAGCATTTAATGGGATTGCAATAAGCTTGATAATCGTTGAGGGTGTGTGCAAGAAGTTGAGGGACCTTTTAGATGCAATGGTGGAGTGAATTCAATCACTCTTAATCCAAAAAAAAGAAATCATCCCAAGCAATCCCGAACCTGCCAAGCCTAGTCTCAAGGCTGCCAATAGGCATGCCAACTAGGATAGTAAAACAAATTGCGCCTCCATTTTAGTGAACAAAATCACATGCGCGATTTTGTTCACTAAAACGGAGGCGCGATTTGGAAAGCCTATTTTTTTTAAAATAAGCCGAGGCCGTCTTTTTCTCCTCATCGCGTGGCTATTGGACCAAGGAGGAGCAAATCTTGACTGGGCGAACGCGTTTTCGGGTGTGCCAAAGCCCTTCATCTCCACCTTTGGATAAACCTCCTCTTTGTGAGGTATTTTCCTCATTTCTTTTCATGTTTTTTTCTCTTTCTTCATCAATTTATTTTCCCTAGATTGAAAAATTAAACCATATTAAATTAAATTATGGCCAATTGAAACAAAAACCCAATGGAATTGGCCAATGGAAACAAGAACCCCATTGTAATTGGCCAATGGAAACAAGAACCCCATTGTAATTGGCCAATTGAAACCAATTCCCCAATTTAATGATAAAAAATAAATAATTTTGATTATTTACCAAAATTCATACCCAAAATTCCCATGCCCAATGGAAACAAAAACCCCGATTAACTCAAAAAACAAATGAATTTCACTATTTCCATATGCATATTCACAAGGATCCTTGTGAATCCATACCAAAATCCATAAATATGCAAAATTTGTCAAGCACATTGCAAGTTTCCATAAATAATTTACATGCCCAATGTAAACCAAAACCCCAATTAACTCATAAAAAACAAACGAACTTCACTATTGTGAATCCAAACCAAAATTAACAAATATGCAAAGTTTGTCAATTATGTTGCAAGCTTACATAAACAAACATGGTAAATCCCTTGCCTCTATCCGAAATATCAAAGTTGCTCTTCCAAGAACATCAGTAAACACCTTATAATTTTGATGAAACTTCTCGAAGTTGATCTTCCAAGAACATCAATAAACACCTTATAGTTTTGATGAAACTTCCCAATCCAAGTGTCAAAATAAGGTATAGAAGCTTCCCATGCTTTTAACAAATATTTTGTCTTGAACAAAGGGTACTTTTTGGTTAAGTTCAAGACAACAAAGTTCAACAATAGATTTTATGAATGTGAAGATACATAGGTAGGTTGATGTATTTGATTAAACATGCCAATCACATACTAGATCATACATGATATTTAATCCAGTGGAACCCTTGCAACCATAAAATCCATAAAGTTCTGCTGAATAGCCTTTGGAGTCCAAAAAACATCACACTACAACAAATAATTACATATCTAACAAAATCGTTGCCTATACTGGGATTTTATTCATCAACAGCACATTATGCCGCCTATTCTAGGGTCTAGTTGTTGCCTCTACCCGCAATCTGGGAGCTAGTCCTGCAAAGGCAATAATCAGCACCTCACAATTTCAACGAAACTTCATAATCCAAGCCTTAAAATAAGCTAGAGGAGCTTCGCAATCAACATCTGCACTTAAGACACTTTATGTACACATGCATGTACTTAAAAATTGGAATTAATACCTGAATTTAGGACATAAATATGAAATGAAAAAATGTTAAATGTTTGTTCTTTACTGTAAAATTCAAGATCAATTTTTAAATTTACATGATAGATTTAGTTTATATGTCATTAGTTATACAGTTTCTAGTTCTTAGATATGTCATTATATCATGTGTTTATATTTCTAATGATATTTTATTTGTATTTATGATTGCAGTGGCTACTATGGATCATAACAATGCAGAGATACTGAGGTTTATTTTCCATTTGAGAGAGATTGGTTCGGCTTGGAGGGGTGGAGATGAGCTCTGCCACTCCTTGTCAGATTCATCGTTGTCTATTGTTTATACGATCGCAAAATCGAATGATGCTTTGTATAGCATCACATATTACAGGGAGAGGAAAAGACAACAACATGCTAATGGGTTAAGTTACAATGAGGTAAAAAAGCTGAAAATAACAAAACAAGCCATCTATTCATTGTTTAGACTACCTGGGATAGATGACATTCTGGAGATCAGCAGGCCACATATTTCTATTGAGTGGTGCACTTTTCCACCCGTCAAAGACAATTGGATGGATAGGTGGTACATGGTTTTTGACATTCCCCCTCACAACAATAGGGAAGCATTGATGTACTTCCTTTGAAAATTGTATGCAGAGTTTGTGATGGGGAAACATGTCAACTATTTTGACATGTTGGGATTCCAGGGAGTTGGTAGGAGGATGCCCCAACACCGACCCCATGCTAGGCATAGAGATTCCAATCCACAGATACCTACACCCCTTGCCCAGCTACCGAGGGTAGACATCCCTCCTACACATGACATTGTTGCCCAAACATAGGATGCATTTTTTACTCTAGCTGAGATGGTCTCTCGACACACGACCACTATTGACCAGAGAGCGCCCTCTTCCTCTGCTGGTGTACAACCACTAGCTTATAGTGGTGGAGGGACATCTATTGGTGGGGATAGACCGACATCCCATGTGCCTCAGAGCGATCCACATGTCTGCACATCATGTGGGGGACCCTGTTATGGTCCTAGACCAAGACATGGTACCACTACGATGACTGGTGGTCAGGTAAGGACATTGTTTTAAAACTTTGTTATTGTTCAATTTTTAATTGTTCCATACTATATGTAACATATTAAAAGATTCGTAATATATATGCAATATTTACTCTTGCAGGAGATTGATGCCTCTCACGGGGGTGGTACTGCACCCGGTGTGGTTGTACCCAAGGCCTAAAGAACCACCATTGACGTAATATTTAAACACTTGTCATTTTTTTATTACATATAATTATGTTAATGCATGTGTTAGTCTTGATTAATTTATTAAATTGTCTAATATTTACAATTTTTGAAGTTGCAGGAACCCCACTTAGAACGTGATGCTGGAGACATTGATATCAATGACATAGTCCAAGGTGGAATTTACGATTACTTGAAGAATGTAAGTACATGGGTTATGATTGAATCTTGTTCGAATTATTTAAATTTCTTATTGTACACTCTTTTATAGATAGCTAATGTAAATATAATTTTTAAACTTGCAGATGCTATTAGCATCTAAAGAGGGGCAAGAAATTGATGGAAGCGGTCACTCCCATGGTGGAGATATGTCCTAGGAAGGGGTAAGTATATTACAACATGTTATTTTTTCAGTACATATTATTCCATCTATTCAAATACATGTCTAACTATGGTAACACTTTATGAATGTAGATGTCATTGCAGATCCCTGCACCGCCTCTTTGGTTTGGATCTCATTGTAGTCCAAACATAGATAAGGGGGTTGTTTACACCAGATGGGGTCCCTCTTCCTTGAACAGAGCAGGTGTGCATGAGGATCAACCTACTCATCCCACAGTAATGTACACACTTCCAATGGAAGTTGTTGGTTAGCTATGAATTCACTTCACAAGTGGTTTTTCTTAATGTTATTTTCACATGTTTACAACATCAGGATGTAGAGTCATCCGTGCCAGACCTTAGTGGGATTGTTGATGCCACTGTCAATACCGCATCTACAGTAGGGATAAGTCACACTGAGGTACATCTACTTGAATATTTGTAATTGTACATTTCATTTGTATTGTTTATGGACATGCATGATGTCTAACTATTTAATCATTTGGTGAATGTAGCCACACCCTGGTCCATTAGTGCACGCAACTGAGGTTGATGTTCAACCTATGGCTCCTCTTACTACTGAAGAGTCCCAGTGTAATCCCCTAGAAATGGTTTTTTCGATGAGATGTTCATTTTTTACATAATTGATTAGTACTTTCTCATTCATGTACATCTTGATAATTCTTGAGATAATTGACATATTTTTTTTTATTCGTAGAGAAGCATGGCAAAGAGGCTCTCTGCAAGGGGGAGGACAGTAGAGGCACCTATACCCTCGACACCAGAGGCACCTATACCCCCAACGAATGCAGTGAGTCTTTGTTTTATTTACAATTGAGTCATATTTTAAATTTTCAAACTTTGTTATTGATGGATAGTACTAGTTCAGTTACCTCATTAAGAAATATTGTCATTGATTTGCAGTCGCCAGAGATGCAGAGTGGTCGTAGACAGAGCCAAAAAGCATCAGGGTCTGGGAAAAACAAGAGAAATTTAGATTTTTTATGTGTTAGTCCAAGACAAATATGTATTTTCATGTACAATCCAGAGTTAGAGTATAGGGGCACGGTCCAAGACAAATGTACTTTTGTTTGCACATGTACATCAAATATTTTTTTGATACATGTACATTGACAGGCCATAGATAGGCCTTATATTTTTGTATTATAACTTTCATGATATCAAAAATATTTCATATCAAGGCTCTTGAGATATTCATGGTTTAGTCTTTTAAGTGTGATTATACATGTGTGTTGAAGAATGTTTCTATGTGTAATGTTCCCAATTTTTTATAGATTTTACGATTGCATGGAGATATCAGTTATAAATTTGAGAACAATGCACAATTACAATCTTACATAATGACAAAAATGTACATTTTAATTGTTTTTTTACCACGATCCAATTTCATATACAATGTATTATTAACAATGTCAAATTGTATTCAAAAAGATGGAACATAGGTCTAATACACATTTAAGCATCTAGCACAACTAAGCAACTGATCCAACTTGATGGAATACAAAAGCACCTTACCCACATAATAACCTAACGAATGTTTAAAGGATGCACGAAGTTGACACACTTAAGTGATGCACCAGTGTGATATACATAAATAAAATTATTGTTTGGCATGATGTCTTTCATCTAATGAATACATGGGATACACATCAAACCTAAAAGTATCCAATTATTATAAGGTTGATTCAAAATAATGGTTATGACTATATCCTGCACATTATGTATGTCCTGCACATAATTTTATCATTTTGTTAATGTACATGGAATTTGATGAATGGCCTCGAGTAAAAACTTTGAAAGAGATTAAAGTTATGTGTGATTTTATTATAGTTCAAATTGATTAGAGAAGTACTATTCAGAATCTTGTTTTATAAATTCATGTTTATGAAGTATTATTCGAAGCATTCGTAGCTTGAAGATATATATATTTTGTAATAATGGTGTAATATAATGGCCACTTGTTTCTAAACATAAACATGTTCCATTACATGGTTACTGATGTAATGACATTGTCTCCTGCTGCATTTCATCATACAAATGCTCACATCTCTTGTATGAGGGGAAGATCTACAATTGCCTTCAAGCTAACCTTTATGTCTAAAAATTCACATTCACTTACTGAGCAAAACCCTAGTTTCCAAAATTGACAAAAAAAAATGATCCCTTGTCCATGGACCCAGAGTAGAGGGCCACTCTAGCACTATAGTGATGTACTGAATCCAACAAAGCTGATGGTTCATCGATCCGAGCAATGGTCATTAATCTATGCAGCGTTGAATCCCACCTCCTACAGGCTTTTAGGGACACCCGTTGAATCCCTAACCAGGGCATAGAGTGGAAACCATGCATAAAAAAGGGCTTTCAGTGGGTCGTGCAAGCGTGGTTAGGCAGGTTCCATGTGGGCACACTAGCCACATGTTTACAGTCAAGGAATTTGCAAAGCCGACCCATATGTGTAGAAATTGGACATTCACTTACTCAGCAAAACCCTAGTTTCCAAAATTGACCAAAAAATGGTCCCTTGTCCATGGAACTAGATTAGAGGGCCACCGTAGCATTATCTCGATGTCCGAAATCCAACAGAGCTGACGGTTTGTCAATCCGAGCAGTGGTCATGTTTCTATGACACGTTGAATCCCACCTCCTGCAGACTTTCAGGGACACCTGTTGAATCCCTACCTGGGGCATAGAATGGAAACCGTGCATCAAAAAGGGCTTCTGGTGGTTCATGCAAGCTTGTTTAGGCATGTATTATGTGGGAACTCTAGCCACACCTTCATGGTCAAGCAATATGCGAATTTGACCCCTATGTGCAAAAATTGGACATTCACTTACTAAGCAAAACCCTAGTTTCCAAAATTGACCAAAAAAAGGGTCCCTTGTCCATGGAACCAAATTAGAGGGCCACCCTAGCACTATCGCGATGTCTTGAATCCAACAGAGCCGACAGTTTGTTGATCCGAGCAATGGTCATGATTCTATGGCACATTGAATCCCACCTCCTACAGGTTTTCAAGGACACCTATTGAATCCCTACCCAGGGCATAGAATAGAAACCATGCATAAAATAGGGCTTCCAGTGGGTCGTGCAAGTGTGTTTAGGCATGTGTTATGTGGGAACACTAGCCACACCTTCACTATCGATCAATATGCGAATTTGACCCCTATGTGCAAAAATTGGACATTCACTTACTGTGCAAAACCCTAGTTTCCAAAATTGACCAAAATAATGGTCCCTTCTCCATGGAACTATATTAGAGGGCCACCCTAGCACTATCCCGATGTCCAGAATCCAACGGAGCCGACGGTTGTCGATCCAAGCAACGGTCATGATTCTGTGGCATGTTGAATTCCACCTTCTACAGGCTTTCAGGGACACCTGTTGAATTCCTACCCGGGGCATAGAATCGAAACCGTGCATAAAAAATGGCTTCCAGTGGGTCGTGCAAGTGTGTTTAGGCATGTGTTATGTGGGAATGCTAGCCACACCTTCACGATCGAGAAATATGCGAATTTGACCCCCATGTGCAAAAATTTCACATACACTTACTGAGAAAAACCCTAGTTTCCAAAATTGACCAAAATAATGGTATCTTATCCATGGAACCAGATTAGAGGGCCACTCTAGCACTATCCCAATGTGTTGAATCCAATGGAGCCAACAGTTCGTCGATCTGAGAAACAGTCATGATTCTATGGCACATTGAATCCCACCTCCTACAGGCTTTCAGGGACACCTGTTGAATCCCTGCCCGGGGCATAGAATGGAAACCATGCATAAAAAAGGGCTTCCGGTGGGTCGTGAAAGCGTGTTTAGGCATTTTTTATGTGGGAATTCTAGCCACACCTTCACAGTAAATCAATATGCGAATTTGACCCCCATGTGCAAAAATTTCACATTCACTTACTGAGCAAAACCCTAGTTTCCAAAATTGACCAAAATAATGGTCTCTTCTCCATGGAACCAGATTAGAGGGCCACCCTAGCACTATCCCGATGTCCTGAATCCAACGGAGCCAAAAGTTCGTCGATCTGAGCAACGGTCATGATTCTATGGCACATTGAATTCCACCTCCTACATGCTTTCAGGGACACCTATTGAATCCCTACTTGAGGCATAGAATGGAAATCGTGAATGAAAAAACTATTATATTTAAAGGTTTCAATGATCTCACTACATGCACACTAAATTCAACTTCGTGAATCAACTTGATTTGAAGCATAAGTCCACCGGATTTGAAAAGGTTGAGTTGGACATTAGATTGATTCTTAATTGAGTTGTGACAGTAAGATAATATTAGGGTTAGGATTAGGGTTTCCTTGGTAGGGTTATGGTTATGGGCCATGCATGTTAAACAATAAACCCTAGTTAGGGATAGGGTTTTCCAAGTTTGGCCTTTGTTGGCATGAAATGCATTGTCCATCTTTGGCCCAAATCTCTTATTATCTTTTATTATCTTTTAAGTAGAAATTAAACTTCTTAATAAAAAAAATGAGATGAAATTCCAACACTACTAGGCACTACCCCTTTGGTAATGGACATGTGGGTATAAGAGGTGAGTTGTCAAGAAGGAAATTATACAAGCCTTAAAACATAAGTTTATCATTGTAGCATCTTGTTTCCATCATCCTAGTTGTATATATCGGCTGAAAACATTGACAATATTACCTACTTGAAAAATTAGGGTTTTAGTCCTGTAAGAGAGCCTACAAAGAACTTTGATAGGTATGACCTACAGAGGTACATGTATGTATTCTAATTTTTATGTATATCATGTGAATGAGATCTTGAAATGTTCATATGATTGATATATATGGTTTATTGATCATATGCAAAATTTGGCACGTTCATTAACTTGACAGATAAGAGAATTTTTGGCATATTTATATACAACATTATGGAAAATTTCACATATCAAGAACACAAAATTGACATATTCATAAGAAACATACATGGGAAAATTAAAATTATGATACATACCTCATCATGCTAGATCCCACCTATTATCATACAACCAAGGCCTCTAGATCATCTCTTATAATGATGGTCTCCATTAGTCTCTCGTGCTATGTATCCGGTAAGAAGTAGCGTACAAGAACACAAAATTGACATATTCATAAGAAACATACATGGGAAAATTAAAATTATGATACATACCTCATCATGCTAGATCCCACCTATTATCATACAACCAAGGCCTCTGAATCATCTCTTATAATGATGGTCTCCATCAGTCTCTCGTGCTATGTATCCGGTAAGAAGTAGCGTACAAGAACACAAAATTGACATATTCATAAGAAACATACATGGGAAAATTAAAATTATGATACATACCTCATCGTGCTAGATCCCACCTATTATCATACAACCAAGGCCTCCGGATCATCTCTTATAATGATTGTCTCCATTAGTCTCTCGTGCTCTGTATCCGGTAAGAAGTAGCATACCTTCGATGAATTCTGACTAGGAATTGTTCGTACCTGGAGGTTTGTACCAATGATTAAGTTGGTAAAGTGATACACACTTGCACCTAGTTTGTAATCCCTGTAAACATATCCACCCTTCTTTCTTGCATTGTTGTCATGTGTAAGGTATTCACCTTTAACAACCATAGACCCGATGGGGAAGTGGTTGTTTTCATCATCAGTCATGGACATAATGAGGGTTTTATTTCCCTCTATACAACGTGCCAACCAGTAATCACCACCCCATTCACTATCTTTTGAGGCAACCACTGCGTATATGTGTCCAGCATAGTATGATTGTAGGTATATGAGCAAATATTTTTCATGTGATACAAGGCCATTAATGTGAGTTTCAAGACTACATAAATTTTACAAAAAAATGTTAAGGAAATGCATCATACTAGGTTGTATAAGGTCTGATACATTATCAAAATCTATAGAAATAGACGATTGGTTTTCTTCCAACGGAGTTAACTCAACAATTGCATGCTGATCAAGTGGAAGTGATATGCGATCACATCCATCAACCCAATCCAATGATTCACACACATCCCAGTCACCATCGCAACAAGGCGAGAAAAAACAAGCGAGTTTTCTAGTCCAAATTTCAAATACTGGGTTATCAGAGCTTCGAACCGAATGAAAGCCACGAGTCCCAAGAACAGTCTTGCATTCCCATGCATGTGAACGATTTATGTCTACCACCTCCCAAAAAAAATCTCTCCACATGTCTCTTTCTTGTGGATTCTACTCACATAGCTGATTCCTCTCCCATTACTGACGTGCACCACTTGACTTTAGATTGAGCATTTCGAATAGTAGATATTGTAGATAATTTCAATTCCTCTCTTCATAGGGTTGTTTTGACACATGCTCTGGCTCCATCATGCTCTCCTTTACCATGCCCAGTCTCAAAATAGTTCCACGTATGTGGAACTTTGTAGTTTTTATGCAATGAACACAACCATTGAAATATGCGTGCATTTTTTAACTGACCAGCACATCCATCAGACCAAATCCAGTGTCGATCCATTTGTATGTTCTTGCCTTTCAAATGATCATAGAACATGATGAAGCAATGATGTATATAGTGGAAGTCATGGCACCTATAATCACTTATGTAGAAGTGATATTCCTTTAGAATTTCTCTTTGCTCTTCACTGCTATTTGGGCCATGCCTATATCTGATATGCACCATCAAGGAAACCTGCTCAGAGTGATAATATTGACTTTGGATCTCATTTTGAGGTTGCAGAGTGTAGTTCTCAACAAAATCAACAACTAAAAGTATAGTACCATGAGGAAATGTATCTCTGCATATTCTAAACTTCTCATCCTGCCATCATTCCAAGTGGACATGCTAAACATATTGACATGTCTTTTCAATAAATTCCTTGACGAAGACACTAACTTGTACCTGTTGACACAAAATGATCTCAATATCAGGTTTTTTTGTAAGTAAGAAATGAAATGCAACTGTTCAAACATAAATTTATAGATAAATGCATGTACCTGAGATGTCACCAATTGTATTTTTTTACTTTCTTTCCCTGGGACTATTTCATAGCTAATATATTTGAAAATTTTCATGTCTGTAACCATATTCCCAAATTCATTGTCTCTAGTCTCATGCATACATTGGCTCAATAATTCCATTGCAGCACAATTGGAGCAAGTTCCATCCAAACAGGATTTTCATAGTAAGTTTTCCCCTCAGGCCTATTGCACATGATACTATGAATGAATTCTCTTGATGAGGTTGATGGTATTGTCAAGGAGCAATCCTGCACATGGTTAGTATGAAACACACGACGAATGCACAAAAAATTTTCATAGTAATATTCATATTCTACATGGTATCTACAACAACAAGTGTTACGAAGAGTATTTATTCTAACATACCAGGGCTTACATTTCTCAAAAGATCTTTACCCCAAATTCAATTGTCTATGTTCATTCCTAAATTTCTCATATAGTTATGTTTGGGTTATATCAAGAATATGATTAATATGTGGTCCAAGGTCCTTTGAACCCCTTCTCAATTTTAGTACATCCTTCTGGTTTGAAGAAGGCCTTGTGTGATCATGCCAAAAACTATGCACTAGTCCCTTTACTACATCAACTAGCTTCATGTCATGACGTGGCAACTGACCAATAAAGGCCCAAAAATTTGTCTGGGTGGTTGTGTCAAGATGTTCTCTTCTAATAGAATACCTACGGAGGGTTTTTACATTCAAATTAACTAGTTTAGATGTAGTCTTGAGAAAATGAAGGACCCTGGTGTTCTTATTTACAATTGCTTGTGACAACACACGACGAGCCGCATTGTGGTCCTTTGACCATGTGTTCTTACCAATTTTACCAAAGTGTTCTACTAAGCTTTTAACTATATGAGAACTTTCTCCAGAAGTCTTTATCATCTTTATCCCTAATGATTTCCTAACAATATTCATGCCCCTAGATTTTATCAATGATACAAATAATCTACATTTATCTCCATCACATTTAGAAACAAAATATTTATTTAGTATCTATTGAGTTTGATAAGAAATACTACGTTTAGATAGCGTACCTTCGATGGAATTGAGGAGTCCTTCATCAACTTGTATACTCTTCAGAGTTCTTCGATGTGTTCTTTCTAGTGGAGGTAAGGGGGTTGGATTTCTACCATCTAGTGCATCAACAATACACTCTGGCATTTCAGTAGCAACTTGTTGTTCTTCATTCTCTTCCTGGTAGTTGGATGGTGGAAGTCCAACATCCTCATCGATGGTCTAGATAATATTTTCTTCTTCAATAGTAGGCTCCATGTCCAACGCCTCTTCAACAGTAGGCTCCATGTACAACGCCTCTTCATGAGCTTCATCTTGAGATGGTAACTTATTACTTTAACTTGATGTGGGATTTGAAACATCCCCTAATGATCACCTACATTTTGCTTCTTGAATACTTACATGGGGTGCTTGTTCAACAACTATTGTGGAAATTGAAGGTCCCTCTAGTGAATGTTTCCTTTTTCTTGTGCTGGATTAATAGGATGAACTATCGTATCCTCTATAATTGGATTTGGATTAGTTTCCAAAGAAAGCCTCTGATTCATCATGTCTATTCTTTTCTTTTCTTTCTCTTCTTCGATGACTTCTTGAGGTCTCGTCTTCCTTGCTGATTTTCTTCCTTGGTTATGTACATTCCCCATCACCACAATGATCAATGTCAATATAGTTTGTTTTTGTTGCTCCTCAATTACAAGCTTTCAAACCTTTAACTTGCTTTATAACTATTGATCCTTCAAGGTGCTTCAATCTTCCTTCTCAATTGTTCATATTTCCCATCAAAACAATAATGAATGGGAAAATTTATCTTTGGTTCTCTTGAATAATAAGCAAATGAAAGTTAGATCATAAATTGTTCCTCAAGCTGATTCTCCTGTACAATTGTGTATATCCACCATCACCATGAAATGACATTGAAGCTTGATATTTTTATCCTGTGTGCTCCTCAACCATGAAAGATATCCTCAATGTTGCACCTACATAACAAAAAGAATGATGTAGAATGTGTAAATTGTGAGTATTTCCACAGGCGGGCTTGTGCTCCCGGAAAAAAATGCACGGTAATCGATAAATTCATAAAAATAGAGTGAAGTTTCTCTCAGACAAAAACAATCCACTATTTTTACAGTCACAAAACATGCATGCGTTATATAGAGTAAAAACTCATACACAATTTGTATAAGTACAACGCGCAAGCGATATGGTTAAGCACAATTAATAGAGTGGGTGCACAGCTAGGGCAACGAATAAGATCATAACTTCCCAAATGTTTTCTATGGCTAGCAACAAAACAAATGTTTTTAATGTTCCCTTCTTTTCATGCATATAAATGTTTCTCTCTATAGCCCCAATAACCCCTACATATCCCTAGATCTCTTTCTAAATATACCTCCCTCATTCTCTCTGCATCCCTCCATGTATGTTCCTTTTCCTCCCTTACTCCATCCCTCCATATTGATGGTCATGAAGATGTTGATGATTATCATGATGGTGATGATGATGATGATGATAATGATGACGACGATGGTGATGATGATGTTCATGATGTTGATGGTGATGATGATGATGATGATAATGATGACGACGATGGTGATGATGATGTTCATGATGTTGATGGTGATGATGATGATCATGTTGATGATGATGATGATGATGATGAAGGTGATAATGATGATGACAACGATGGTGATGATGATGATGATAAGGAAGGTGATGCTACTGCTGCTACTGCTGATGATGATGAACATGATGTGATGACGATGATGTTGATGATGATGATGATGATGATGATGATGATGAGGATGAGGATGATCATGTTGATGATGATGATGAAGGTGGTGATGATGATGATGAGGATGAGGATGATGACGATGATGTTGATGATGATGATGATGACGATGGTGGTGATGATGATGTTCATGATGTTGATGGTGATGATGATGATCATGTTGATGATGTTGTTGATGATGATGATGATGATGATCATGGCGATGTTGATGATGATGATGATGATGATGATCATGGTGATGTTGATGATGATGATCAATGATCAATGATCATGGTGATGATGAGGATGAGGATGGTGATGATGATAAATGATCAATGATCATGGTGATGATGAGGATGAGGATGGTGAGGATGATCGATGACCAATGATCATGGTAATGATGAGGATGAGGATGGTGATGATGATGATGATGAAGGTGATGAGGATGATGATGATGATGATGATGATGTTGATGTTGATGATGATGACAATGATGGTGATGATGATGTTCATGATGTTGATGGTGATGATGATGATGATGTTGATGTTGATGATGATGACAATGATGGTGATGATGATGTTCATGATGTTGATGGTGATGATGATGATCATGTTGATGATGATGATGATGATGACGACGATGAGGAAGGTGATGATGATGATGATGAGGATGAGGATGATGATGATGATGAAGATGACGATGCTGCTGATGATGTTGATCATGATGACGACGATGGTGATGATGATGTTCATGATGATGATGATGAT
>LPNX010470775.1:374255-454697 GCA_001517045.1 Pseudotsuga menziesii
GGTGTTGATGATAATGATGAAAATGATGTTAACTACAACACGCACGCGTTTGGATTTTATAAAATGCGCACACATTTGGCTTATACTAAATTGTGCACGCGTTTTTTATTTACTAAATCGCACTCGCATATTGGTTAAATTAAAAAAAAAAATCCCACCGAATGACAAGGCCGAGCCTCCACCCATGCTTTCATGGAATTCCTATGCCTATCTGTCTGCTTTGTACTTTGCTTCGGATTCAACATGCCTATGCCTTGGAGTATGATAAACCATGGTTAATTCAGCATTATATCCAAATTTCCAATATGCTCGTGTTTAGCGGTTCATCTGATTATGCTGCACACCTTCATTTTTTGTGATATTTTAGAAACAGATATGATTTTTTTTACTGATTATAAATATGTAAATTTTAACAAGAATACATAATTTTTTCTATTTTTTCTTATTTATCTTCTGGCATCACTCCTCAACTCAAAAAACACATAATTAGTGTTTTGTCCATATCTCTTTTGTTTCTTAACCATTTAAAAAAAATTGTATGGTGCACTAAAGAACACCAACCTCTACATTCTATAAAAAACCCACTTCCAAATAATTGCATTAAGACATTCAAACGCTGCACCCACAATTGATGTACCATTTTCGAGGTTTGATATCTTAGATAATTAAAAACAAATTTAAAAATATTATTTTTATTATTGGAAAAATAGTCGTGCACTAGTCCTATATGTTCTCTATATGTATACCGGTTTTCGTAAGTTTATTCCATCATTTAGACAGTCAGAAACTGCACCCACAAAGACATATACCTTATAATTTGTCCCAAAAATAAAAAGTGCCCATTAAAAAATATCTGACTTTATATAGTTAACAACATTTTCAATAGAAAAAAAATTATATATTTGGAAAGGTCATTCAATTTCCTACATTTCTTGTTTTTTACTGATCGCAATATTCATTGTGTAAGTGTCTCAAAATATCCATGCAAGTTTATGGATGTCTGTTTTTTCAATTTTGTATTGCATCTAACACCCCAAAAGAGACCCTTAACTTCTTGCACACACCCTTGAATCTTGAATTGCTTGAGATCTAACGGTTAGCAAACCTGTATCCACATTAAATGTTTTTCAGCTCAATGATAGCAATTGACAATAGAAGACAACTGAGAATACATTGAGTGGTTCCAGTCCCCACCAAGTATCTTTCCCTAAAATCGAATGACACCCTGACCTATGCAAACAGGAGTGGGATATGCGCTAACCAAAATGCCCTGTTTTCTCTTAACAGCCTTTTCAAAAAACCACTTCACTCTCCACCAGCTGCTGTCGTTGTCACGAGTCACGACCGCACCACAGCCTGGCCTGACATCCTGATGTCCATATCAAACTGTAGGCATTACGTGTTGTCCTTTGTACTCATTAGGAATGAATTCAACAAGAAGAAAAGGAGGGGAAGCCATGAGATAAACATAGGTATTGCTTACTATTCAATCAAAATTGCATGAATTGTAAGATTAGTGACAAACTTTAGCATCATAAAATAGAATGATAAAGCCACAAGACATACCAGATGCACACACTGTGTGCATTAAGCACACAACATTGCCATGGGAAAACACAAATAACTTGACCATACAGATTCAGTAAAAATCCTCTCTCAAATTACAAATTATTTTAATGTATATAAAGTTGTGTTGTCATGAGAAAACACAAATAACTTGACCATACAAATTCTATAAAAATCATCTCACAAACTACAAATTATTTTAATGTATATATAAAGTTGCATATGGATTGGTGGATGATGCATCCATACATTAAAATGCATGAAAAAACTAAAGAAAGGGAGAAAATGATGTAGACTTTATAAATTCCAGAAAATTTAACAATGACAGACATATACAAGATAAAAATCAAAATGGGAATTGTTGTAAAGGAAAGTATCCTATGGCTAGGGTTTAAGAGGCCATCAACATACTAGGGTTGAAAGGTGGATGTATGATGTTCAACAAGCATATATAAGCAAGTTTCAGAGATTAGAATGGTTCATACCTTAACAAATGAAGGTTGATCCAAGCATCCCTTCAATCCTCTTCTTGCTCCTCTTGCTCCTCTTGCTCCAAGAGACCTGCAAAATGAATTATACCTTCCTCAAACTAATATGACCACATATAAAGCAATGATAATCAAATAAACCTGAAATAATAATATGATTAATATCATAATATGATCATAAACAGAGATTCAATCACACATTGAACAATTATTTGGTAAGAAGAAGGACATCACATCTTTATTAATCTTGAAAACAAGTACAAGTATACCTTCTCTTCAAGTTCGGCACCTCATGAAACCTTGATCCGGTTCTGCTGCTTCTCTTCTCCAAGGAACTCAACCTCCAAGCTCTGTAACACAAGGAGAATGCTTCTAGGGCAAAGGTGTGGGCAAAGAGAGCTCCAAATCATCTAGCATAACAATGCAAAGTTTCAAGCCTCTTCTCATGGATCTCCCTAACTCTATTTATATGCTTAAATAAGAGTTAGGGGTGAAGAGAAAGTAGTTACAACTGAAGGAGTCAGTTGCATAACTACCCAAACTACCCGAATTTCAAAAGACGTGTTTTTTGACATTTTTAAGAGGCGTACGGGGGTTGCAAAAACAACAGTCGTGTACATGAGGAATACATGTAGGTTGCCAATACAAAAAGTCACATACATAAGGTGTACATGAATATTATATATTTCAACTCGCATACGTATGTGGGTATTATATAGAGCAAGTCACGTATGTATGCGGGTTTTCCTTAAGGAAAGTCGTGTACACACAAAAAACTCATTTTCATGGTATTTCTGAGCATTTTCATACTTTGGTCTCTTTTGGAAAGTTTTAGCTAACAGAAATATATTTCCAATAGTGTAGAGACAAGGTCAAATGGAGTTACAAAACTCAAGATATGGGTCCTCCAAATTAGGTGTTTTTTCAGTGACTTTCATGAAGTGTCGTCATGGAAGTGTTGACATGCAACGAAAACATAGGAAAGTGGTCATAGGTAGAGATGTGTCATTTTGAGCTATAACAGGAATTATTAAAGAAGGGTGCATGACATTTCACAAAAATGCTCAGGTTATGTATGAAGAAATGCATATTTATACAAGTAAAAATACTTCAAGGACTTCCTAAAATTAAGTAGACATGTTCTTTCTGTTACATGTAGGAAGTGTCTTGGATTACGAAGCAATGTTTATATTACATGAATTTGTGTTTCAGATTTTACACATAACATAACAAAATCAAAGACTTGGTGGTTGGACTTATGGTGCCAAAAGGTCATGACATGTGTATATATTATCGATTCAACCCATTTCCTATTATCTTTTAGGCCTCCTAAATTTGGCAGGTTGAGTTGTGATTTAGTGGTAAATGATTAGAGGTTTATTATAAGTCCAGGTTATTGTCAATACATTTGGATTATGTGCATGCATTTGCTTAGGTTTTACATGGAATCCCAAAATGAAAATAGGAATTTATGTTTGAAAAACAAATTAAATTAAGGCTCAAAATTGATACATGTGGATAAGAGGTGAAATGAGACAAAATTCAACTAGAAAAGCTAAGTGCATTCTACAATCGAGCAAGCTAAATGCCTTCTATAGTCCAGGTAGAGATGAGGATAATCCATTAAACTCTTGAGGATCCCTAAATTTTGTATGTCTAAAGAAAATAGTCCCATTCTATCAAAATTTAGAAGCTGATGTAGTATTCTCTGTAGCAGATGGGGGAATTTTAGAGATATTCAGGAAAGCATGGGTAGAAATAGATTATCAACATCCCAACCACAAAAATGACATGGGTTGAAATACATTATCAACATCCCAGCCACAAAGATGCCATTGTATTGTGTTTTGCTTTAATATTGAATGTGAACTATTAAAAGGAATATATATATCTCACACAGACTGAGGATGAAACACATATACATATAAATATTCATGAATAATTCAAGAGTCAAAGTGTTACATCTTTATTGATGTTAAATTCTTTCTGTGACTTCACACTAGTTTTTATGTTGAATTTGGGTTCAAGTCAAACTGTTATACTTGTTTCCTTTTAGGAATCAGCTTGTTCTTCAACGGATACCCATGCTGAACTAATAATTCAAAGCTAGGGTGTTTTAGTTAACAGATTTATACGTGTTTCCTTTTAGGAATCACTTGTTCTACACTTCTTGTGGTTAGGGATTATCTTCTATGCATTGTTTTCTCTCTTTGATCTCAACAGATACCCATGCTGAACTAGTAATTCAAAGCCAGGGTGTTTTAGTTAACAAATATATTCACTCATGAGCTTTTTCAGTTTATTTATTGTTTCCTTGTTTAACTCACAAGTTAGATCCACATTAGTTTGGGATATAACAGTTTTGAGATAGGAATTGACCTACCTAGAAGAGTTTGTCCCAAATACAAAAGGAAATTACACTATTTTGATACAGGAAAAAAATAAATGGTTGCTGATCAAAAGCTAGTACGTAACTCCTTCAAAATTGGCGAGCTGGGAAAAGTAACTTTTCAATAATGTTTATACAAAATACCAATTGCAGATACATGGGTATGATTTAAAATGCAAACGTGTCTTAAATATTGATAGTTGGATTATTTAGAAGACTAGAGACAATTGACGAGATGGGAAAAGTAACTTTTCAGCAATGTTTATACAAACTACCAATTGCAGATACATGGGTATGATTTAAAATGCAAACCTGCCTTAAATATTGATAGTTATATTATTTAGAAGACTAGAGACAATGAATAAAATCCACTTTGATATTGAACTTGATGGCATGCTACACCAAACCAATTTTTTCTTCAATTTCTTAGACAAAACAGAAACACTCAAATTCCATTACAGTATACTTTATTTTTAAAGTACAAACAATGCTACTGCTAAAAGGAATTCTGTTACCTACTAAGTTATATTTATATCCAAAAAAAATACAAGTTCTATTTGAATCAATGAATAAAGAGGGAATACTAAAAATAGAAGCTTCCTCCCAATGATAAGAAGAGTAACTAAAAGCAATTGCAGATCTGGCCAATCTGACTATTTTGACGAAAATAAATAATTAAGTACAAACAATGCTATTGCTAAAAGGATTATTATAGGGAAAAATGATTGATAAAACTAATGAAATATCCATGGTTTCTAGGATCCAATACTTGGGATTGGACGTTGGCTTTTTTATTGGACTTTGGGATTGGGGTATTTTCTTGGATCGTATGTTGGCTTGGACTGTGTGAGATTCTTCTACCAGAAAAACTCCAACCTCAACTCGTCTTTCACCTATAGATGAGCAACTTCTACCAGCACAACCCTGACCACATAGAACATATCAAATGCGGTAGCGTCTATATATGTGGAACTGTTGCTATCGGTTGCTTTGGTGTTTATGGTAGTGGCATAAGCACTCTGCATTATAGGGTCCTTGCCTTTGTAGATTAAAAAAAATACAAACAGTGCATCCTTGATCCATATCCAATGATCTACCAGTTCCTTTTACAAATCTACAAATTTTCCTCTAAGATATATATAAGACGTGCTCACATCCACTTCTACTTACATGTTCGACTTCAGATAGCACTCTGTTCAGCTTCGGATAGTGCAGAGCTCAGAGAATTATGGATCAAAAATTTGTTTGAATGAACTCAGGAGGGAAAGGTTGGTAAGGGCATTTAATACCACCATTATGGATCCTCTGCTAAGGACAACACAGATCCTTAGGTCTCTACAGGTCATATTTGACATGGACATGTAGATGTTAGATGGCGCCAGAAGACAGAAAACAACCGCTAGTAGGAGGAAGTGGTTTTGTGGAAAGAATGATAGGAGAAAACGGGGCGTTTTGTTTTGCGCATATCCCACTCCATGCAAACGTGCCCAAGAGAGTTGTGAAAATAGTCTTTATAACATCTTATGGGTCCATCCTAACTTGATTATAACCTAAATATCCTAAAAAGGAAAGGACCGGAGAGCATGTAAATGGTAAAGCTGGGAGTGGAGGGATGAAGTCGTGACAGCCTAGTCACTCAATGGGCAGGATACTTCATGTAATATGTTCACAGAAAGGAGAATGGTATAGGGAGGTGAGCATAAAGGGTAAGTAATGGGTAGTAAGGTAAAGTTTAGTTCATAGGCTGCATGGCTAAGTGTAAGGTTCCAAGGGTTTGTCGAAAGCTATGTTCACTAGTGAGGGTATACCAATCGATGTTATAAAAAAGACACTGTAATTCATCTCACCTCTATTATTTTATCATTCCCCTGAAATAGCATTGACTAAACACAGTTAACTACACTTCACATTGAAAAGGCACACTGTAACTCATCTCTCCTCTTTTATTTTAGCATTCCCATCAAATAACGTTGACTGAGCTAATTCACTTAGCATAGCTGACTAAACTGCACACTTTCAATGTGCATAATAATAAAAATGCATCAATAACCACATGTATTCAAACGAAGTTTCATTGACCATTCATTAGATACTACTATCTAATGGTAATAAAGTGAATCATATTTGGCTCTTCAGAATATTTCTCATTCCAAGCACTTAAAATACAATAGTCGATAAAGATCATAATTAACTCTAAATATTTGGCTCTTCAGAATATTTCAAACTTCAAGCATTTAAAATACAACAGTCAATAAATATCATAAACAAATCTAAAATCAAAATCAACACATAAACAATTCTTTGTCTATGCAAAAGCTACAAGTAGAATTACCTTGAGCTTAAAATACAACATTATATCGAGATGCTTGGAGACTCTTAAGATTTTTAAGCTCTCTTATATGACGTGGCAATGATCTCATCTTGGAACATCCTGAAAGATCTAGAAATTGAAGTTGAAAAAGATTTATTATCGCTTCAGGCACATCTTCAATCTCGGTGTAGTTTAGATCTAAAAACTCTAGTTGTGTGTGATGCCACAATGATTTTGGTAATGTTTTCATCTTTGTTCTAGATAAATCCAACACCTTGAGGCAATGGAAGTTGACCAGAAATGCTTCTGGTATCTCTTCTAGTCCTTTGTTTCCTCTCAAGATTAGACTTACCAGCTTTGTGTATTGCAATCCTTGTGGCGGGAGCTGTGTAATATTATTATCATACAGTGATATTCTTTTACAATCCTCCCAAATTTCCAAGGGGAAATGTTCATGCATTTTACCTTCCCTAAAGAAATAATTTTCCTCCTTTTCTCTGATGTAGATTGCCATATCCTGGAGGACATCGTGAGATTTTAAGAAAACTATTCCCTGTGGAAAGTGCGCTACCGCAAACAAACAACAATCTATAAGCAATTTTATATAACTCTTTGTTGTCTCCATTAATATTGCTGGGTTTTTTCTTTCAACAATCCATTATGCAATCCACATCCCAACTAACTTGTCCACTTCAATTTCTTTATCTTCAGGAAACATAGCACAATACAAAAGACAATTCTTGAAGTTAACATTGGGCAAACGATCATAGCTCCATCTCAATATCTAATACAACTCATATTCAATGCGAGGATGAGTACTTGGAAAATTCAAATCCATTGTTTGCATCTGGCTTAAAGCAAGAGTCCACTAATCTACACCTTCGATACCAATCATGGTTGAGGCAATTACATTTATTGCCAAGGGAAAACCTTTACACTCGTTGGCAACTTCTTTGGCAATACTCTCTAATTCATGAGCAAGATGCTTGTCTTTGAAAGCTACATTGCTAAACAACTCCCAAGCTTCCTCTGGAGATAGGGGTTGTAGTTCAATGGATTTTCCTGTGTTCATTTGTCGAACCAGATCTCCATTGCGAGTAGAGAATACAACTTTGCTTCCTCTGTCATTGCCAATTTCTACTCCTAATTGTTTTAGATTGAGTGGAATCCACATGTCATCTAAGATTAAGAGAAATTTCTTGATCTTGAGATGTGCAGACAATTTCATCTTCCTCATATCAATATTAGAATTGAAAATAGTGAGGTCTAAATTGATTGTCTAAGCAATACAACTCTGCAACTCTATAATAGAAAACTGAGACACAAGGACCCAAATGACTACATCAAAAATGTCACTAACCTTGTTGTAGTTGTATACCTTTTTGAGCAATGTGGTCTTTCCAACACCACCCATGCCCCATACACCAATTAAGCCAACTTGGGGAGTTTCTATGAGCCATTCCTTTAGTTGTATCTCTACAGACTTAATCCCCAAACCCACAAAGTCGTAATCTAGTGCATCTTGAAGTAATAGCTCTGCATGATGCTGTGATGACGACACAATCCCTCAGGCACTATAAAACACATAAATTTCAGTTTGAAGCTCTCTAAAGAGACCCTCAAAATCTGCCTTCCATTCTCTGATTTGTCTCGATAGATTAGGCTTACAAAGGAGGAAATCAAGGCAATGATGTAGCTTTAGCAAGCAATTGATCAAATCTCTCGCCTTTCCAACTTCAGTTTCCATCCTTCACAAAAAATTGTTCATCATCTCAGGAGGCATCCTTTGCTGATCTTTGAATTGATTGCTAATATCGAGTAAGAGGCTTTTCATTCGATTCAACTGACTTTGTAGAATCTTTTTGTTTTCATTCAAGTGAATTACATCATCTATCTGTTGGATAAGTGGATTAATAATCACGCTGGTTATAGTGTTGTTGATGGTGTTGCTTGCAGTTCCAATGGCAAGATCCAAAGCCATGGCTATTGCAGACTACAATCTCAAACTCCAAGGGGCAGAGAAAAGGATAGTACCAGTATGAAAACAAAGAAAGAATAGGAAATATATTGGGAGCAAAGCGACCAAATGAATCTTCTTCTACTTTCCAAGTTCTCATTCACCACTCATAAAGAGCAGAGCGACCAAATGAATCTTCTTCTACTTTACAAGTTCTCATTCACCACTCGTAAGTTCGTAACAATACAGATCCTTTGTTCTCCAATGTCATCTTGGGTAGCTTCCTATCACACTTCATTTATCACGTAAACTGAACGCCTTTTCACATAGGATGAACGTTCGATGAAGGTAGTACATAGCTGTCTTCCACATTCCACACACCACACACTTATTTTCTAGGAAGCCATCACAAAGTTGCCCACTGCTCACTTTCTTTTCTGGCCTATCCATGTCCATTGCAATTGCGTTCGTGATCCTTGGTAGGGACTGGGGCCACTAGCTGTATTTTCCACTGTCTTCCATTAGTGTGAATATTTATTCTGTCACATTATTATTTTACCAACGTTTACCTTATCTATTTTTTTTCTATTCAACAAGTACTCTTTCAATGTTTCATACATACCATGAAAACAATTCACAAATGTTTAATTGATTCTTTTTTTTAATATTTCCTCTACTTCACACCTACACACCATGGAAACAATTCACATCAATTTTAATTAATTTAGTTTTTCTCTACTAAGCAAGTTTTTCTTTTCACACCATGAAAATTCACATCCGTTGTTGTTATACAATGTAATGATGCGGTGAGCCCACTTCTTAGTCCTTTGTTAAATATAGACGGCTCTTCCATCACATCAACAATCTGTATGACCATCCATAGCATTCCATTGGCATTAAAATTGTTCTAGCGATTCTTCCATTGAATAAGTTCAACATGGTTTCCCTCGAACTGTATCAACGCCATCTGTGACTCTGGTGACTTCATTTTTAACGCTTTCATTCGTGTCTATGCCCTTTCATTATGTGTATTATAGTTTGAAATAAGAATTCACATATTGTATGAAACATTTTCCACATGTGAGGAGAGTGAGACGTGTCCAATGTCAAGTATATATCTACCCCTTCATGAATCCCAACACCATTGGATATGCTCTACCTTCATTGTAGCCCTATTACACAAATACATATCATCTTTTTAAATCATGACCTTTGCCTAGCTTGTCGCTACAAACCTACCAAAATACCTCTCCCAAATAATACACCATGGATAAAAAATTCCTCTTCATATATATGTCAATGGCTCTTGGTATGTTTTGGTCTATTGCTTACATACATAGAAGCATGGCATGTTGGATAAGGTGATTGTATTTTGAATTTGTATATTTCCCATATCTATTGTGGACATGTCGATCCTATATGTCCAACATATGTTGTGTTAGATGTTGATACACTTGGGCCATAAAGTGTAGCAGACAAAGTAGCTTAAAACTTAATGTAAACCTTAGTTTTCCATATCCTGCCTCTCTGGATGAACTCAAAGAAACTAAGCAAAAACTTCATTAAAAAGATCCCCTAAACAAAATCATGATTTTGATTGAACATCACATACATTATTAAGAAAACTCCGTGACTCACTACTAAAATTTTCAATTTCAAACCATGAAATACACCACTAAAAGCTCAATGATTGATTGATAAAATCTTCAACACCCAAGCCTCAAATACACTTCTAACAACTTCCTGATTATTGTCATGTACCCATGCCCCATTATCATGTGGAATTAAAACTTTCATCAAGAACCTTCATTGTTCATTGAACATAGGGCATGGTCATGAACCACATCTCAAGATTTCCAACACTGTCATGCTCCCTCCCACCTTCCATGGATCAATCCAATGACCTACAAGGAAGGATATCAGAGGAGATCGAATGACGGAGAGAAAATGAGACAAAAATCAATGATCACAAGTGATCCCACAAATAGAACTAAATCGATGGATTAGAAATCACCTGCAAAAATCAATGGTGCGGAAATCCCAAGTTGCGTGGTCAAAAGTTACAAAACTATTGCAATAACACTTTCCGCAACCTGCACCTTGCATCCCATATCAGAAACAAATCAATGGCGAAGAATCATCCCATGAAGATTGATGGTGCAGAAAACTTAACTTGCGAGATTGGAAATATGGAAATCGCAACACCGCGATCGCACATTCCGTATCCCGCATCCCACGAGTTGCGGAAGGAAAATCTACAGAACCCAAAATCTGCAAAATGACGTTTCGCATCCCGCATGCCACAAAATCCTTAATCCCGCAAACTGTGCAAATGAGGATTTCTAGCAGAAAACTCAACTTTTCAATTGAATTCTTGGATCGATCTGATCATCCAAGCCACTACCAAACTGGGCAATCTACCCTGCAACTTAGTAAAATGCATTGAAGGAAAAACATACATAGATTCCTATAATTGCAGTTATTCAGGGAACAATGCATAACTCAACATAGCAACATGTTCATCACATTCCATCAAGCAAATACAATGCAAGAATTATAGTTACAGAGAATTATGTGGACAATAACACTTATCTTGAAGAAATCTTGTCCCGCAACCAGCTATGTCGCCACAACATTCCACCCAACCATAGGCTAGTGTGCTGCTTAATCTCTCAGCAACACTGCCACCCCCGAACTAGGCATGATTTCCTACAGGGATAAGGGAACACTAGCATACTCATACATAGCCAAGGATGCAATTAAACTCAGGAAATCCAACACAGTTGGATTTCACAGGCTGTAAGGGAAAACATCCCATAGATGGGTTCCATTGGACACTTAGCCAAGCCATCTCATAGTTGGGTTTCATAGACTGTTCGCAGTCAAGCCAAATTTCACCTTAAGGACCAGTCAAGCCAATAGATGGGTTTAAAATACTGTACACAGTCAAGCCATCTCACTACTAGGTTTATTAGGCTATCTAGCCAAGCTAGCAGTCACAATTGGGTTTAACAGATTGTCCAGCCAAAGGTTACTCATAGGTTTAGGTGAAACAGACACAGCTAAGCCAACAGATGGGTTTAACAGGATACCAGCCAAGCCATCCTTCCAGTTGGGTTTATCAGGCTTCTAAGGAAATGGGCAGGAATAACTGCTAAGCTAGTGAGCTCATCTACAGAGCTAAGGACACCTTCACAAGATCTATCTAGATTGGTCCCCCCTCTGCCTACACACCCAACACAAGGAAGTGTCCCCTTCTCTGCTCCACAGTCCCTCAGGCTACACCTTCCCTTCTAGTACTCTTCAAGATGTGCATGGTAGGTTCACCAGCCACTCTTATCTTACTATGAGGTTCCACACCAAGTTTATCAAGCGCATTCTACGTCTCTCCCATTCCTATGTCTCGCACACAGTTAGACCCGAACCAAGGATCACAACACAACAACCACAGGGAGACTCTACATCACCGGCTTACTCTGAACACGAGTAACAGGGTCTCATATGCTCTCTATAGTTTATGTTAACACTGCAACACAATAAATACCACAATGTCTAGGAAAAACATACTCGCTGAATGCGAAGGATACATACACAGAAGAAAGACTCTACTATTCTCCTACTTCTACACGATGATCGGGGAGTGAAGGTGATGAATCCCTGATCGAATGCATGAATGCATGGGTCAGACTGACATATGGTTCTAGTGTTTTCTTGTCCCTGCAATAAAAACACAACACTCCAGAATTGGGTGCTCTGCCCCATTCGAAATTGCACATACTCTTCCCCTTCCAAGCAATAACTACCTCAACCACTTCCTAGCAGAATAAATGGTTAGGAAGAAAAGACAAGAAAGAGGGTAGTTGATAGTTCTGATCGGTTTTCCCCATGACACATGGATTTTCCCCAAACAGGATCAAGGTTAACATTCCCACCCCCTTATCCTTAGTTAAATCATGCCCCCATCTCATTATTCATTGCATTGACATCGTTGGCTGTGGGTTTTCCTTATCATGATTTGATATAATATTCACATCATATACATTAATGCAACGGGGTCAAAACCAGGTTGTTACATTCCCCTCCCCCTTCAATAGCACTGTCCTCAGTACTTGCAAAATTTGAATAAAATGCTACACTAGCCTCACCTCAGTGTTCCGCAGACTTGAACAAAAATGGATGTGTCAATCGCATGGCATCCTCCAGCTCCCATGTGGCCTCTTCAGGACCGTAGTGCTCCCATTGCACCTTTACTTGTCCTATGGCTCAATTATGGAGCATGGTGACCTTCCTATCGAGGATGCACATTGGTTCGATTTAGAACTCCCCCTCGGGTTCCACCTAAATCACATCCCAATTTATCATGTGGTTAGGGTCATGTATATATTTTTTAAGCAAAGAAACATGAAAACATTATGAGCTCTAGTGCTAGAAGGAAATGCAAGTCTATATGCAACTGGCCCTATTCTTTTAAGCACTTCAACCGACCCACAATATCTAGGGGACAACTTGGCACAACTGCCCAGCTTCAAGGAACTCTTCTTTTCCCTCACTCTGAGGTAAACATGATCCCCAACACTAAACTCTCTGTTCACCCTATGCTTATCAGCATAGCTTTTCTGCCTATCCTGGGCTACTTTCAGATTTTGCTTGATCTTTACAACCTCTTGCTCCATTTCCTTGAGCAATTCTGGACCAAGCACAACCTTGTTCACTAGATTATCCCAAGTCACTGGTGTCCTACACCTTCTGCCATACAAAGCTTCATATAGACTCATTCCCAAGGATGCTTGTTGTCCATTATTATAGGAAAACTCTACCAAGTGTAAATAATCTTCCCACTTGGTTAGTTTGTCCATCACATACATGCGAAGCATGTTTTCAAGCACTTGATTTCTCTCTTTGTCTACCCATCAGTTTGATGATGGTAAGCAGTGTTGAAGTTCAGCTTTGTACCCAAATCCGTAAACAACCCCTTCCAAAAATTGGAAGCGAACTTGACATCTCTGTCAAAGACTATTGCCTTGGGCAATCCAAGTAATTTGAAAATATCCTTCATGAATATCTTTGCAATGTCATCACTCTCATGCATAGACTTAACCGATATAAAATGTGCTTCCTTCGTCAACTTGTCCACCACAACCATGATGGAATCATGTTGTCTCCAGGTCATCGGAAACCCTATAATAAAATCCATGGAAATAACTTCCCATTTCCATTCTGTAACTGGCAAAGGCTGCAACAAACCTGCAGGGTGTTGATGCTCAACCTTTACCTACTGACATTTCATGCACCTAGAAATGTATTCATCCATGTCCCTTTTCATCCCTGGCTAGAAATACTGCTTTCTAGCTGTAGCAATTGTCTTTTGGTATCCTGGGTGACCAGAGTATGGAGCTTGATGGATCTCGTCCATAAAAACTCTCCTCAAATCTGCTACATTTGGAATGTAGACTCTATTCTTATAAGTAAGAAGTCCATCTCCTTCCAACTTATATCCCTCATACCTCTTCTCAAGACTTTGCTGCTGCAATTTGTCCTTAATCTGCACATATATTTCATCCACAGAAACATGGTTAACAATATGCTACCTCAACTCCGATTGACAAATACTAAGAGATTCCACATGCATTTCCTTCACCTTCCTGCTAAGTGCATCAAATACCTTATTCTTCTTTCCTTTTATGTGCTTGATTTCAAAATGAAACTCACATAAAAACTCCAACCATCTAGCTTACCTAGCATTTAGAGTAGGCTGATCAAACAAATACTTCAGACCATAATGGTCTGTCCTCAGCTCGAATCTTCTGCCCATCAAGTAATGCCTCCACATCTTGAGAGCATGTACTATGGCTGCAAGCTATATATCATGAGTAGCATAGTTCTTCTCATGTTCCTTCAACTTTCTTGAACCATAAAATACAACATGGTTGTCTTGAATAAGGACCCCTCCAAGTCGTTGACTACATGCATTGGTACACACCACAAAATCCTTCTCTGGGTCTGCAACCTTCAATACTGGTGAACTAGTGAGAAGATTCTGTTAGGATTAGTAATCCTCCATCGTCAAATTTGTTCATATGTCTAAATCAGGAGTCATGTCTAAATCGGAAGCCCATCCAGTCTATTTTTAGTCACTAGCACCATTGGGTCCACTTGGCCTAATTGAGGCACATGTTTCAGTTACTAAAGTGTGGGGAACACTAATTGAGTCCTACTTCCATTGATTTCACTTGCATGCATTAGTTTAGGAGCCTCCTAGACCAATCCCTACAATTTAGGAGCCACTGGGAGTGCCGAAACCAATCAAGGTCAGTTCAATTGAGTTGGTGTCTAGTCAATCTAAGTTAGGAGTCAGTTACATTTAGTTCTAGTCTTCTACATTCAGTTAGTGCTAGGTCTGCATGGATGCACTCAGGAGGGGCACATTTATCACCTACCACAGTTAGTTAGCCTTAGTTAACACTGAATGTAACACTTGGGTTGTGTTTTATAACTCTGATGAACTTCGGTTATGGTTTAGACAAGGCTAGTTAACTATTCAGTCCTTCGATAGTGATTTAGAAAAGGTCTTAGTTACCTACAGTCAAGTAGATTCTAATTAATTCGAAATTCCTCATGTGGATTCAAATTGCATGTGGCTATTAAATCCATTGTACTTCATTGTAATTATAATCTAATTACTTTTGATTAATGAAAGCATTCACATTTGCAAGCCATTTTTGCACTATTTCATTCTTCAGTTGCTGAGTAAATTGTGAGATCTATTTTGTGAGTTATGTGTTTGTCTACAGATCTATGTGCTCAATTTATATGGTATCAGAGCCTCGGCAGACAAGACTCCTCTCCTCCTCGGATCTCCAGCTGGATCATTTTTTGAGAAAAATTGCTCCTTCCAGTACTACACCAGAAGCAGAGAATTTACCACTTAATATCCCAAGTTAGTAAATTGTTGATCAAGCTTGCTTAATCAACTATGCTGGGTGTGAAGGAAATTCCAAAATTGCATACTATCGACCTTACTTTGTATGTTTGATTGTGATATTTACAGGTTATCAGCTCCTCTCACTGCATTCACTACAAGCAGCTCATTCCCCTCACAACCTTTTCTACAATAGATCAGTCCTCTCTACTACATTATAAATGTTCCCTCAAATGGAGCAACTCACCCCCTTCAACTACCACTAGTGGAAAGAAGACATGGAGAGCTTCCTTTGCACCAAGTTTCTCTTCAGACTCACAGAAGAAACATAGGCAGTGCCAATTCTTAATCATGACAAAGAAAAGTACTTGAATAGGCTTGGTGAAGCTCATGGATACTTGTCCCTCTTAGTCTCTTGAGATCTTCATTTCCACATCCAAGTATTGAAGACTCCCAAGGAGATTTGGGACAAGCTTGCTTCCTTATTTGATAAGCGGGATGAGAAGAGGGTTCATCAGCTAGAAAATGAACTAATCTCTCTTAATTCATCCAAATTCAAATCACTAAATGAATTCTTTACAAAGTTCAATAACCTGATATATCAGTTGAAGCAATGCAAAGTGGAGAAGGAGGATGATCAGCTCATCCTTGCCATTCTCTCAAAAATCAGTGCAGACTACTCAGTATTTGTATTAACTTTTCAATCGGTGAGGATCACTACTCCAAATTGGAAGATGCCCACTCTTGATGCTTTCATTGCATCTCTCACTTATGAGCATGACAAGTTGATCTAAATGGGGATCATTCGATCTTCCATAGACCAAGCACTGGTTATAGGCCAACCTAAGGGAGCGAATGATAAAGGGAAGCAAAGAGATAAGTCTCCTAAGAAGAAAGAGAAATCAAATGGGCCTTCAGGTTCGAAGAGAAGCAAGAAGAATGGCAAAGGAAGGGGCTTTCATTCAGAAAGCTCCTGTATGAGAAGACAACTTGATGAAATGACTCTTCTTTTGAAGAAACATAAAATTTCTGCACCTGCTAGTGCAAGGAAGGATGACTTTGAAGAAGAAGATGAAGAATACCAAAGGAAAGGCCATGCACTGAAGGATTGGTTCTCATTATCACATGTCTTCCTCATTGATTTTGGAGCTTCCAACCATATGGCTACATGTAGAGAATCATTCTCTTCTTTTGAGTCCTTTGATGGTCCTAGTATTCAGATGGGCAATAATAGTAAAGTCAATGTTAACCCAAAAATCCCCCACACAGCTCTCAATGGCCTACACCACCCAAGGACACCACCTCACAACACTCATTTCACTCCATAAGACCTTCCATTTGACCCCCACACCTCCAAAAGAGCCCAAGGATGAAGAAAAGGGCTAAAAACCCCAAAAAAGAGCCCAAAATAGACCTCCAGGAGCTAAAGCCCTAAAAAATGGGCTAAAGTTAGGGAAAAAGGGGCTAAAGTCCCAAAAAAGGGGCTAAAGCCTTGACCAAGTTCTTAAAACCCTAAAACCCCTTGGAAAAACTATATAAGGAGGGTGGGGATGATTCTCAAAACACTCCTCACTTGCCTATTGTTATGCTGCCCATGGATGCTTTGAGACCTCTTGCTCTCAAACCACCCACTCTCCCTCTCCTCCATTTCCATTTCTCCAAGCCATTGCTTCCCAACCAAAAGAGAGGTGCTCCCATGAGCTAGGGAATGGTGGCCCATTTCCACCTAAGTGAGGTATAATCTCTTTTTATGCTTGTTTTATTTGTTTTTACTTTCTAAACCTCATCTCCATTTGTAGGTTTTTTCATTAATATTGTTTGCAGGTTTTCTCCATGGTAGCTTAGGTTTATTTTTGTAGGTTTTGGAGGCGGAACCCTAACCTACTATGTGCAGAGAGGTTAAAAAGGGCTACATCTCCATCTTTCTTTCTATTATTTGCTCTTAGATTTAGTTTGCAGTAGTTTCCATTTACTTAGTTTTGCATAGATTAGCTTAGTTTCAATTCACAGCTCTATTTTTGCCATTTACCATTCCATTTTTTACTGTTTTCTAAGGGTAGGAACCTACCCTTGTGCCCTATAGGCACAAGGGAGCCATTATTACCCCTGTAGTGAGGAGAAATTCTCACTACAGCTTTGGCGACTCCCTTGGGTCGATCCCACAGGATCCCTAGGCAAAAAAATTTCAAGTTTTCAAGTTTTTCTGTTTTTACCCTAGTTTTCAAAAATCTTAGTTTAGATCTATTTAAATCTGATTTATTTCTTGTTTTTGTCAGTGTTGAAGCCTCTACTAGGCCGATCCAAGTCAGACTAACGCCAGTACCAGTTACTGTCGGCTAGATCTGACCCTGCCTTACCAAAACACCCCTTTCTGAAGCAAGTCGCTCTTATCGGGGGAAAAGGTGAGACAAGGCACACTTAATCCCTAGACAGGCATGCCCAGGGCACACTTAATCCTTTGACAGGCACGAATTCAGCCTAGGAGCTCAAGTTGTAGCTGTTTTGGCATTTTGTGCGACCCCCTCGCTCATTTCTAGAAAAATCTTGTGGCCCCCTAGCAGGATTTAGTCAGAAATGTGTGGCCTGTCACAGAGAAGTTGTTTTTAAGTTTAATTAACAGTAATTTTTAGTTTTAGAGGACTGTTAGTGTGGATCAATTGCCTCTGTCCACCATTGTAGGTCTCTTTTAATTCCAGTTTTCATTTTCTGCAAATAAATCCATGAACAAAGTGTATATGCTAAATCAATCGTTAAGGTTTAATAAAATGAACTAGCCTAACTAAAAGTAACCTAAAATTAACCATCTTGCTGCCCCCTTCCTCCTCTACCCATTCATCACCCTCCAGGGTATTCTGGGATACGAAGAAGTGAAAGCTCGTATAGATCTAGGCACTCCATGGTATTTTCCTAAACCACTAAAACCAGGTGACCTGGAAGGTAGAGGGGTTGGAGAAGGAGGGATTCTCATGGCACTAAGCGTCCTCCCTGTTGACCAACCTAGCACTTGGGAGGTGACCTGAGGATCTATGGATGGGCTTAGTCCCATTGTGTTGAGATCCCAAAACCTTCTCTTGGTTGAAGAAGAATACCACTGAGAGGTAGACATTTAGTTAGGCCAACAATTCAGGGTTAATCACCATATTTGGTTACAAATTTCTATTTATGTTTGCGTACAAAACCATGACATGAACTCTACCATTAATTCATAAACCATATTGCAAATCAAATACCAGAACAAACAAGCAAACTGACACACCATGCCAAATAATTAACCCAACTCAGTTCATGACGGTGAATAAGCCTTAAAATTTACCAAATTTACACTAAGTTCAATCAATTTTGCAGTCTTTGAGGACATAAGTCCCTGACTGCTTTAACTATGGGAAGTACTTGGGATTTGCCTAGAAACTCATTGTGAGGAGTACCACAAGAACCCCAAAGTAGCTGGCCGCTGAGAGGAATTTCCAAGCGAAATGGGAAACGACCCCTTCCGATTGAGTAGAAGCACCCATGAGGAATAAGCCAAGCGGTGTATTCTGGTAGTCTTGGTGCCAGAGAGACCACCTTCAACCAATAGGAAGCCATTGAAACCGGGGTCCAAATCTCATACCCACCAGTTTCATACACCAAAGCGAACACAATTGATCCTCCATGATCTTCCTCATGCCTAAGAGGCGAACCACCACCATTTGGAACACTCAGTTGGCACCATCATAGTCGTTCTCAGCGATCTCCCACACCATTAGAGGGCCACATAGCCTCTAATTTTGATTCAGACCCATATCAGTCTGAACCAGACCTCCACACCACACCATCTAACCCCATGGCTACTACAAACTTGGATCCATTTTTTGGCCTAACCTTAACAAGTGGACCCATGTCCACATCACAACCTGTCACCCACAACGTGGCAAGTGGTCCAAGCACAGTCATGCTAACTATCATTAGCCAATTTCCACTACCAATAGTGACCATCCAAGCTGGCCCGGTGGTAACACATGGGGGCAGTGGCCCCTCCACACACATTGTTCCCCTTGCCACACAAGGGGGCAATGCACTGACCACCCACATTGCCCCTACCACCATGCATGGGGGCAATGCCCCCACTACCCATGCCATCCCACCCACAACACTTGGGGGCATTAGCCCATCTGCCATGGTGCCACCACAAGCACCCCCAGCCATGCAGATGCATTATGCACCTGCAAACCCCACCCCCATTGTGGCCCCATCCCACATCAACTTGGGGTCAAATCTTCCCTTCATGGCTCGTTTGAACTTACCTAACTTGGCTAGATTAAAAAATGATCCATCTGCCACCAAGCTTTCTAGCCACCTATGCCAACGAAGCTGCCATCAAACATCCCAAAGTTTGAAGGCAAAGCCAGGGAATGTCCCCAAAATCATATAATGACATTCCATCTATGGTGCTCATCCAATAGCATCATAGAAGACTCCATCAGGCTGAGGCTGTTCCAATGGACCCTCACAGGTGCCACGGCCAAATGGTACATTGAGCTACCACAAACCAAGTACCCTGACTTCAACTCCCTAGCCTTCATGTTCCTACAGTATTTCCAACTCCCCGTCAGATATGACGAGGGGGTGGAGATCCTGCTATCCTGTCGCCAAAACACCGCCACTCACATCACCGATCACATCCACGAGTGGCGGCGGTGTCGCAGCTTGTGCAAGATCCAACTTGATGACAGGATCTTCTTGGATTGGTTCCTCAAGACTTTTCACCCACCCATCGTAAAGTATGTCACATCCAAACCTCCCAATCTGAAGAAGAGGCCATACTGAAGGCCCAACAATTTGACCTCATTTACGCCCAGTCTGGATACTTGTACACTGTCATTCCAGACGCTCCTTGTCCAAGTACCTCTTACCGCGATGCACCAGGGGCATCCCATGCAGCAGATGGCATCATAGGGTCAGTATCCCAAAAACCATAGCCTCGACCGACACCACCTGCCATGGCACTGCAACCAAGCAACACTACTAATGTTGCTTACCAAAACCAAGCTCTGGACTATGCTAGAATGATGTCTTAGTCCGGAGCAACAACCTCTTATGCACAACCTATACCACCACAGCAGGCTCAGGTGATGGATTGGCTAACAAAACAATATGTGGGGTAAATTCCCACATTCATGGCACCACTACCCCTACAAATATACTATGCACCACCAGTGCAACAAGTTCAAGCCCCCGGCCCCACTCCACCCGCTCCGTTGGGACAAGTGTTCACACAACAAAACCATCCCAACTAGCCTACCCCCAATAATCAACAAGGGCAAGCTAGAAACAACCAACCCCACAACCAAGGCAATAACTAACTGTAGGGAGGCGGTTAGCAACTGAACCCTCCTAATAATGCCGTGGCTAACTGTCCAGCCCAAAACCCCCCAAGGTATAATGCACAAAGATGCAATGCTCTGTTGCACACAAACCACCTTGTACACTCTATGATGTTTATGGGCATTACACATTTGAGTGTCCCCTCATGGCTCACACTAAGCAGGCCATTCAAAATGAGGCCCAATAGGCCGCCAATGCCCCCACTCAAGCACAACCCAACCAGGCACCACAAGGACCTCCTCCCATGGTGCTTCGAAACCCACTACTAGTCCAAGGACTGGTGGAAACCTCCCCCCCTCCATAGGCTAATCCCAATGCTCCAAGGGCACCGCCCATGGCCAAAACAGGTGTTCACCACCTGATGACCATGACCACTAAAGATGTCAACTTACAGACTAGACAAAATTAGTACGGTACCACTACCAAAACTATGGACTCATCAGCAGCATCCATGTCTAAGACAACCAACCTACCTCTCCAGTTACCCCCATTCCCGTGCCCCCCATATGCAAAATTTCCAATAACGCCACAGCTAGAGCTATAGTCAGCTATAGCATTATGGATGATTTGTCCCAAATGCCAACTGCCATGTCCACTTTTGATGTACTTAAAACATGCCCAACGTAGCGGAAAGAATTACTAGCTACTCTAAGGGTAGTAGACCCCTCTGATTCCAAGTTAATCACATTTGACATAGAGAATAGAGAGCTGCGCATGCCCTCCACTATTGCCTTCCAAATCTTGGTATCCATCCGGAACTTGGTTGTGCACCAATGCATAGTGGATGAGGGGCCATCCATGTGTGTCATGTCTACCTTGGTTTGGCAGAAGCTTGGATCACCGATTCTGCAACCGTCCTCCACGACTCTGCGGGATTATGATGGAAACCCCACTAAATCCCAAGGAATCCTCCCCCATGTCCCCATCACGTTAGCTGGGAAGACAGTCATGATCGACATCGAGGTTGTCAACGCTCAACTGGATTACAACCTCCTCCTTGGGAGGAGTTACATGTACGCCATGCGAGCCGTCGCATCAACTGTCTTCCGCCTCATGATGTTCCCCCACGAAGGGAATATTTTGATGGTTAACCAGCTCACCTACCATGATCCACAAGGGTTAATAATTCCTACCAACATTATCCCTACCATCACCACCACCGAGCCGCAAGGTGTGACCTCACATGCTAATTTCATCCCTGCAACCAACACAATGGTTGAAAACACACCAGCCTCCCCACCATTGAATGTGGTCCCTGGGTTGCTTACCAATCCCACCATGATAGCTCCTTTCCCGTTGGTGTCACCACCACCAACACAAAATTAAATTGCGGACTTGTGCATGGTCTCATCAAGCACCGCTGCACCCAAACAGCAACCGCATCTATAGCCCCAACCACAACCACAACATCATTCGCAGCTGCAATGCCAATAGCAGCCACAACAACATTATGCATAGCCACAACAACAACCTTATCCCCACATGCAACTAGCTGGGAGTTATGTGGGCTCATCTCTGGTCCATACAATTCCCCTCCTCTTTCCCCCACCTAGTTTCATGTGCAAGCCGGTCATGGCTACCTTAGGCCTACCCAACTTTACGTTGGGAATCCCAGTGTGGTATTTAGATCCACCAGTTCAACTGGCAATGCCCTAGGTTGTGTTAACTACTGTGCAACCTATTGCGGTTGAGTCTCACCCCCCACCCAGTCCGCATAAGCCAATCGCCACACCCGCACCTGCACTGCCCCAACCCAAAAGGGCAAGGGGAAAGAACACCAAAGCCGCCGCAAAACCATGACCAATCCCACTTTGTGCCATCTGCGAATAAAAGGGACATCCAACTCAGAATTGCCTTGAAATCCCAGTGATCTATGTGCATATGGATGCCATGGATATGAATGAAAACATCCTCATGGTTGAACTCCCAACCACACCAGTAGTAAAGAACAAGGCATTAAGGACAAACCATGCTTGTGCCCTTTGCAGCTTGTATGGACATTACTCCCACCATTGCCAAGACGTGCCCGAGTTTCGAATGGCTCTCGATGACCTTCATCAACATTCCCTTGAGTCTGAGATCACCTTAATCGAAGAAGTCCATCCCCCACCTCCTTCTTCAGACACCATGTCCATTTACATGATGTCTAGTTCAATTGACCCGCTTGTCTCTACCATCACTGACAGTCCATTAGACCTGTATCTTTCGTTGTTTCTGCAGCCATAGCCGCAACCTCAGTTACCAGGGAAACAATGGGGTTCATTCCCGATCAACATGATCCTTTTTCTTTTTCTTTTTCTTTTCTTTTTCTATCATCTAGGATCGTGAGTAAGTCTACCTTGGAAACCCTCCATCTACAAGATTTCACACTAGGAGATCCTCTATGGTACCTTGGACCACCTACCATACCTCTAAGGCCCCAGGATGTGTTGACTCATGTCCAGCCAATTGAGATGATGTTGCACCTACCTCCAAGTCCATCAAAGACTCCTTTTGTCTCCAGGCCTACCCCTCTTCCTCCAATAGAGACTGGGGACAAGGCCACAAAAACCACAACCAATACCATTTACATGATTTCTATCACCATTTTCCCTTCTGTCTCGTCGGCCGTGGAAGATCCACCTGATCTATCCCGGAACCACTTATGTGATGATGGAGAGATCTGATAAGACTTCCTTCAGTTTTACCCCATTCCATTTAAACCATAGTATGGAATCGGTTCTTCCCAAAAAAGACTAGATTCCATCACCCCGCCTTGCCAATGACCTTCGTCTTGGCAAGGGGGCATAACTCTTTGTTGACTCTGATGGACAACTCTTGGAGAACCCCTAGAATGGGCTCTACCTCAACAAAATTTATGCTTAACATCACCAATGAGTCACTTCATTTTCTTTTTCTTGTTTTTTAATGTTTCATAGCAAAAATCAAAGGCAGCACCATTAGCTGCTAGTCAAAAGTCACCCGGAACCTGTTTGAGTCACCTCTCACACGTCCAAGATCAAATTTTCATTTCCTTATGAAACCATAATCTCACATTTTATAAATTAATTTCGGGACCATCTCCCACAAATCACCTTGATTTATGAGCCATGACATAACGATGCAAGTGTCTACGAACCAGTACTCGTATTACACTTCCCTACCACTACTCATACAAGCTGTCGGGCCGCCGCCCGTTAAGGATTGTACTATACTTTTATTTTTGTATTTATAATTATCTTTTTCACTACACCTTACACAGACATCTGGACCATCCTCCACAAAACCCTTTGTTTTTCTTCCATATATTTGACATAGAAGTGTCCTTGGGCCACTGCCCATTTAGGAATGTAATTTTAGCTTTTATTTTGTATTTTTAACACATAGATTGTCTTTCCTTTTCACCACACCTTACATGGACCTCTGGACCACTGTCCATAAAATGATTTCCTTTCTTGCATGTATTTGGCATATAAATGCCTCTAGACTTGTACTCACATCGCATGTGGTCAAGTCCGTCCACATTAACACACACACACGCTCTCCTGACCTCTATTCAAGAGCCACTTCAATTTGCATACCTCTGCTGCACTGTCTCGCAGGCCTCTACCGTGATCTATCTTATGCATGTATTGGTATGCTTGAGAGCCTTCTGCTCCATCCATACTATGTGGATGACTTGTGGACCTCTGTCCACCGTCCTGACATGGGGCATCGCTTGTGCCACCGTAGTCGGTTAACCACATTGGAGTTTCATTTAAGCTCTTTTCTAACTCCTTAAAACAATGAAAAGATCGTTGAGCACAACTGCTTCCTTTCCCGCTCACTAAAGTATAGGAAAGGGCATCTACATCATCTCATTTACCTCCTTTTGTGAACCATGTAGACCATTTCATGAAAAGGACCTCCTTGGCACACTCAAGCAAAGACCGTTCCCCTCTGCATGCTTTTGTGCTTTCTCGGGCAGAGGGGCCGCACTTTACGAAAAAGCTCACCACTGTTTGTTGTTAAGCTCTTTTCTAGCCATTTCAACAAGAAAAGATCGCCGAGAAAACTTGGTTTCGTTCATGCTCGTAAAATTATTTGAATGATCGTCCAGTCAATATAAGTTTAACCTTTTCCAGCCTAATTGGATTACCAACGGTAAAGAAGTCTCTCATCCCCTCTAGGATGAGCGAGCTCTCCTATGTATACTTTTATCCTTTTTCGGGCATAGGAGACTACCAACAAAAAAGAGCCCCCACTAGAGTCTTCTTTGTGCTTTCAGACTCTCTAAAATTGAAAGCACCATCGAGCATTTACCTTCTCGGTCTCACCAAAAATCCATGAGATCATACCACAACGGTGTCCCTAGACACCACCCCACAAAAAATAGTTTGGCATCATCCCCACATTGGGTCGCCTTTGTTCAGAGTACTCTGCAATGTGTCTCCCTTGGATCCCATCAGTATCAAAAGTGTCCACATCCTCCAAGTATTTCCCATCTGCAGCGACATTCCTGGTATTACAGCTATGATCCCATTCCCATGAGTTAAGTTTCATTTGCTGCCTGGTCCGCCCTACCGTCATACTCTGAACAAAGGAAGTTTGAGTCTCCCACTCCCCCCTACCCCTATTCAGTTCTCCCCTTCCCTCCCCTCCCCCCCAATTCGGTGATTCAGTCTGCAGATTGCTTCACATCTTTCGGTTATCCCTCACGCTCCTGGTCAAGGAAACATCATTGCCTTGACTAGGGGTAGGTCTCCCTCTATCGATGCCAACAAACATATTCTATAGGATAGACCCAGAGGTCCCTATACCTTAGTTTCATTGACATCATTGATGAGTTCCTTGGACCACTTGAGAGGAGTCCTTAGTGCCTCTTGGGATGGTTGTTTCTCGCGTGCTCGAATTCAACTCCATCATCACACTATTGAGATTCGTACAGGGTTTATTCCACACAGTTCTTGGTCAAGGACCCCGGATGTCACCTGACTCTCGCACATTAGTGAGTCCACTCGAGGGACCTAAACACGTTATGTCCCTTGTGATTTCCAGGTTGCATTGGAGATAGTGATCAGAAGCCCTAGTAGTGCTTCAATATACCTTTATGATTGATACAACATACTTGTACCATAGAGACTCTGACTCTCAATCAGCAAGTCCATACAACTCTGTACCATTCCAGATACAGCAGACCGTCAGTCATAAAGATGTAGCATTCCATGAGAATGCCATGGGTCCAATGTACCAAATCAGTATTATATTTAGCCTCACATAGAGGAAACCAGCATTGTAACATCAATTGTATATGATCGCCTCTTGTATTTTAGAGCATATATCAAATGATTCTTTTGAAATTTTCATGAGCATGGGAATTCCTGCCTCGTCCATATACATGTCACACATTTATTGTAACCCACCCATTGATGGGAACCAAATTAATACAAAACCAAAAGCCACCATGCCCCAAACCTGGAAGCACCACCTCTTGACAGCAAATCCTATGATGTTCGTTGGCCATACGTTGAGCTCTTGCCCTCACACATCAGGGGGCAATCTGTTAACCCAAAAATCCACCAAACAGCTCTCAATGGACTGCACCACCCGAGGACACCACCTCACAACACTCATTTCACTCCATAAGACCTTCCATTTGACCCCCACACCTCCAAAAGAGCCCAAGGATGAAGAAAAGGGCTAAAAACCTCAAAAAAGAGCCCAAAATAGACCCCTAGGAGCTAAATCCCTCAAAAAGGGTCTAAAATCCTAAAAGGGGCTAAAGTTAGGGCGAAAGGGGCTAAAGGCCCAAAAATGGGGCTAAAGCCTTGACCAAGGGCTTAAAACTCTAAAACCCCTTGGAAAAACTATATAAGGAGGGTGGGGGGTCACTCTCAAAACACTCCTCACTTGCCTATTGTTATGCTACCCGTGGATGCTTTGAGACCTCTTACTCTCAAACCACCCACTCTCCCTCTCCTCCATTTCCATTTCTCCAAGCCATTGCTTCCCAACCAAGAGAGAGGTGCTCCCATGAGCTAGGGCATGGTGGCCCATTTCCACCTAAGTGAGGTATAATCTCTTTTTATGCTTGTTTTATTTGTTTTTACTTTCTAACCCTCATCTCCATTTGCAGGTTTTTTCATTAATATTGTTTGCAGGTTTTCTCCATGGTAGCTTAGGTTTATTTTTGCAGGTTTTGGAGGCAGAACCCTAACCTACTGTGTGCAAAGGGGTTCACAAGGGCTGCATCTCCATCTTTCTTTCTGTTATTTTCTCTTAAATTTAGTTTGCAGTAGCTGCCATTTACTTAGTTTTTCATATATTATCTTAGTTTATATTCGCAGCTCTGTTTTTGCCATTTACCATTTCGTTTTTTACTGTTTTCTAAGGGTAGGGAAGGGCTCTGTAGTGAGGAGAAATTCTCACTATAATCAAAACAAAAGGGAAGGGCTCTGTCAAGCTTGAACATGGAAGGTTCAAAGATGTGCTATTTGTTCCCTCCCTAGCTTCAAACCTGTTATCTGTCTATCAAATGACCCATATTGGATCTCCAAAGTGAGTGATCTTCGGTCTTCACTCAGTGGAAATCACAGATATCTCTACTGGGAACATCATAGCAAAGGGTGTTGCAAATCATGCTTCAAAAGCATATGAGTTTTCACATTTCATGCCTCCTTCATAACCAGTGCACTCTCAGCAGCCACTTGCAAGGGAAGGTAAAATCATTGCATCTACTTCTTTTGCAGCTTCTACTAGTATTGTAGATCCATCTTTATCAATTTATGAGATTGAGATTCAGGGTGACTCAAATCTAGATTTAGTCCCTAATTCAAAACTGGAAGTTAGGAAGATGACTGGAAACTCACCTGACACTCAGAAAGGAAAGACCCTTGCGAGATGCCATGCAATCTTACCTCCTTCAGAGAGATGCAATAGACTCCCTGTAAGATGCTATATGGCAAGGGCTCAGTCTCACTACATTCAGAAGAATGGATATGATCATTGTTGATGTATTTGTAACTTCGAAATGTATTCTTCTATGTATCTTATATATTGTAACCCGATGTTTATTCCGGGATTTTTCTATTATGTATTTGAGTCATGTGGTCATGCCTCGATGTTTCGATCGGGAGGATTAATAATGTAAACAAGTCATGTCAAGTCATTGTTTAAGTCTCCACAGTTTCGGGGCACTCAAGTTATTATACACTCATTAAGGTGTAGGCTCGAGTAAGTAATTGTTAAGTTGGGCCGACATGATTGAGTGCACTTCAAGTGAATGGAAGAATATAAATAGAGAGTGAGAGTCTCTCTATTTATCACTTGTACTTACATCACTCACTCACTCAAGTGTGGCGCATTAGTGAGGAAGGAAATATTGGGGCTAGACAGAAGAAGAAGACTACTGCTTTAGGGCTTTTACTATTTTGGTGTTGATTCTATCTCTGAGGAAGTTGCGGGGTTTTATCGTTTATGGTTTCCCCGAGGAAAACTCTTTGTGTCTCTTGTCTCTTGTGATGTGCTTGTGATTGATTGTTGTACTTGTTATTCTCTCAGTAAAGATCCTAACATAATGCTAGCTTAATGTTGAAAAACTAACATGGTATTAGAGCTAACCTGAGAAGAAGAGATTGTGCAGCTATAGAAGCTAGGTCTTCTTACTTTTTGGTTCTCTCTCCACAATCTATCAGCAAAAGTATGCTAGGATGACTCTCCATTGAAGGGTGCATCTTTCTGTCGAAGCGGAATTTGATTTTGAGCATTTTCGGTTTTCGATGTGGAAATTAGGGCTTTCTACAGAAGAGGAATTTTTGAGTGATACCAGCATAGGATTTTTCTCCTCATCAAAACCGAAGTTTAGAGACCTAGATCAAGAAATTTGGTTGGGTAAATCTCCGGGAAAGTCAAACCCTAGTTTGACCCCGAGCTAGAGAAACCCTAAATACTAAAACTGCTAAGTTTTGTTACAGTCGTTGTATTCCAATATTGGCGACATTTCAAGAGCTGAAAATTTCAGGGTCCGAAGCTAAAATTATGATGAATCTTGTGTCCAAAAATTAGACTCAGATTCACTGTATTCCAGGAGATATGATCTCTCCAAGTTAGGGTTCCAGGCTCTTCCAGAATTCATCCCTAAACAGGACATTTGGGGAGATTTGAAATATCTTCGGCTAAAGAGGTCCAAATGAAATTCCTGAAGATTTTCTAGAAATTTCATGGACTTTAAGTTCAGTGGTCCGAATATCCAACTCGGAAGATGAACCAGTGACATGTGGCATGCCATACAACTTCGCTGTTCTGAACAGTCCTGTAACAGGTCACCTTGGGAAAAGGATCATAAATCCCAAATGGTGAAACCAATTCTGATGAAACCTATGTTTTTATATTAGGGATGTGCAAGGTTACCTCAGTACAAAATTTCAGAAATATAGGATCATTAATTTCATAGATATCACAGAAATAGTAACAGGAATTTCTGCAGAAGAAATTGGAAATCTAGGGCTTCCTGTTCCAGGAGCTTCCCTCCACTGTTTTCAGAAAAGGAGTACATTAGACAGCTCCATTTGAAGAGATTCATTTGTTTATCCAATCAGTTCTGAAAGATTCCAAGTTTTGAAAATTAGGGTTTCTGTGGCAAACCCTAGATCAGCCAGCGCCGGAACCAAGACAGACACCTCAAATCGGTAAGATCTAATCCTTTGCTATTTTCATTTGAGGTTCTCATTTCAAAGTGATCTATCACAACAACTTGATGATAAGCTTGGTGAAGTTGACAAATTCCAAGCATAGAAGTATTTGATCTCTCTAAAGAAAATGGATTGGACAGCTACATGAGTATAGAGGTTCCAGTTTCAGAGGGAGACGAGGTTAGAAGCCTTTCACAAGAAGAACTTGGTCAAGGCCAAAGAAGACATCATGCTCATGCTGTAGAGGATGATGAACCATCCAGAAAGAGATCCAAATATGAAAGTGAAGATTCTTCAAGCGAGGATGAATATGTTCTGATATCAGCTCTCACAGGTAACATTACTCATGGAAGTGATGATTGGCTTATAGACAATGGGGCTTCCAAAAATATGACGAGATTCAAGGAATCCTTTGTAAGACTGTCAGAACATGAATCACCTTACAAGGTGAAACTAGGAGATGACTACCAATATCCAATAAAAGGTAGTGGGGAATCTTCATACAAGCTAGACTCTGGTAAGTCTCTAACAATGAAAGAAGTATTGTTTGTTCCAGGACTCAAGAAGAGCCTTCTCTCCATTTCAGCATTGATGCAAAAGGAATGCGGGTTGCATTCATAGATGGTCAAGTCATCATGTGGCCAAAAGGAAAGACTATCGATGATGTGGTAGTGATTGGAGAACAAGAAGGAGGCTTGTACAAATTGAAGGGCCATCCAGAACAAACCTTGATCCATGACATAGTAGAGCCAAATGAGCTTTGGCATAGAAGGATTGCACATGTGCATTACAGAGCACTACCTATTGCAAGCAAAGCTATTCAAGGTCTTCCAGAATTTCAAGCTATTTGAAGGGAAGAATAAAAATCAGAATATGACCTAAAGAAACCAGTTGAAGAATGTGAAGATCTAGAATGCAGAGACCATGCAGTCATAAGAGTCTCTCAAATCAAGAACAACTTGAAGCAGAAGTGAAGAATGCATAAGTGGTGATGGCCACCTTGAATAGCCTCCCAGGATCATGGGATTCATTCATGTGAGGAAGTGTGCTAGAAGGAAGTGATTACTTTCAGCAGACTTTGGGAAGAAGAAGAAGCTTGAATCATAAGAAGAGAAGAGAATATGGAAGCAATCGAAGATCAAGATCTCACCATCCAAAGAAGATCCCTCAAGCAATGAGGAATATGAAGAACTCAACTCTTGAAGAACTTCTTATCCTCCTTATCATTTGGATAAGAAACGATGCTACCATGAATGAAGAAGACGATGAAGCTGAAGGCTCAAGAAGCAGTCTACCCATGAAACAAATAAAGATAAGTATTCAATTGTCATTTCAAGATATTGTTTTGTTATGCATTTGTTTATATTCAGTTGATGTATCATGCATGATAGGATGTTTGCATTAACGACAGTATACTACTAATATACATGCGATGGGAAAGACCGCATACATAATCACCTATAAGCAAAGAAGAATGAAGACTTGTTCCGAAGAGCAAGTGACGACATTTCAAAATGAAGAATAATATGACGAGTGCAATGACATCATTGATACAGAACCTTCCAGCCACCAAGAAGAAAAGGAAGACCAGTTCAAGAAGAATGATGTCAGGGCGCAGTATCAAGACCTAAAGAGAAGTTCATAGTTCCATGATGTAGTAGATGGAAACATCATGGGATACAAAGTAAGATTCGTAGCAAAAGGCTTCTCATGAAAAGAAGGCCTAGACTACGAAGAGACATTTGCAACCAGTAAGAGTTGAAACACATACATGATGAGATTGATGAAGATCTTAACCTTTGCTACAAGGTTGAAGATGCAAGTCTATACACTAGATGGTCACATAGAATATTAGTAGCATAGGAAGCTACTTGTCACTTCAGTACAAAATGTTTTCAGTGCATAGAGCACAGAAGACAAAGGGAGTATGATGCTTCGCTTCAGAGGGAGTGACTGCAGAATATCTAAGGTTCAACATGGTATGACAGGATGGGCAGATTACTGATGACTCTAGGCTTTACTGAGAGTAAAGAAGATTCCAACCTTTGCTTCAAGGTTGAAGACAGAAGACCAGTGATGCTCCTATTATGTGTTGATGCACTATTGTTCTAGGCATGGAGGTGTGGTAGAGTACAGATGGGATCTTCCTTGGGCAAGGGAAGTATGCAGTAGAGATCCTAAAGAGGTTTGGGATGATGGACTGGAAAGCTATGACCACACCTAGGGAATCGAACATGAAGCTATTAAGTGATGCTTCATCAGAGACGGTTGATGCTACGATGTATCATCAGATGATTGGGTCATTGATGTACCTGACGAACATGAGACCAGATATTTTCTTTGCTGTGAACATCTTGAGCCAATTCTTGACATATCCGAGAAGTGTTCACTTGACTGCTGCAAAGCATATTCTGAGGTACCTGAAGGGTACAGTTGATTATGGGCTCAAGTACGATGTGAATCAGAAGATTAACCTGGAAGGTTATGTTGATTTAGATTGGGCAAGCAGTGCCATCGACAGAAAGAGTACTTTCGGATGTTGCTTCAGTATGGGATCAGGTGTGATCTCTTGGTTTAGTAGGAAGCAATCCTGTGTGGCACTGAGTACAGCTGAAGCGGAGTATGTCGCAGCTTGTTCAGCTAGTAGTGAGGCAGTATGGCTGCAGAAGCTACTGTCTGATATATTTGATCTCCAATTGGATGCTACTTGTATACATTGTGACAACCAGAGTTGCATGAAGTTGTCAGAGAATCTAGTGTTCCATGAAAAGTTGAAGCATATCAAGATCAAGTATCACTATATCAGAGATATGGTGTAGAGAGAAGCAGTGAAGCTCCTGTATGTTGCGACGAAGGAACAGATAGCTGATGTATTGACGAAGCCATTGGCTAGGCTGAAGTTCGAGTACTTCAGAGAGAGACTTCGTGTTCTCCAGATCGAGGCTTCCTCCTAGAGAAAGTGATGAGACCCATAGCCATTCTGACATGGTGAGAGGATTGGTTCCTTCCATGGTCAGATGTAAGGGCTGAGCCATTGTGTCATGGTGAGAGGATTGGTTCCTTCCATGTCAGATATGAGTGCTGAGATCCATAGCCATTCTGACAAGTAGGTCAGATATAAGGGCTAAGCCATTCTGTCATGGTGGTAGGGTTGCTCCCTTCCATGACAGATATGAGTGCTGGCAATTCTGTCGAGTAGGACAGATGTAAGAGCAATTGCCATTCTAGGAATGGAGGCACCTGGTCAGTTACCAGGAACACTCAGTGTAAGAACTGAGTAGCCATTCTGATGTGATAGAGGGATGTGTTCCCACTTGATCAGATGTAAGGGATGAACAATTATGTTCATGGCTAAAGGATTAAGTTCCTTCCATGTCAGATGTGAGTGTTGGCCATTCCGACGAGCAGGTCGGATATAAGGGCAACTGCCATTCTCTAGGAGAATGGAGGTGCCTGGTCAGTTACCAGGTAGCTCAGTCGAGGAGGACTGGGGGCCATTCTGATATGATTGCTAGGATGTGTTCCCCTCATGATCAGATATGAGTGCATGCCCTTCCATCATTGTGAGCAGGATGTGTTCCCGCCTAGATGGATGTAAGTGCTGAGCCTTGTCACAGATGATAGTAGGTGTGTCCTATCATGCCGGTGACTGTAAGTGCTATGCCTTTTCACAGATGATAGTAGGTGTGTCCTATCATGCTGGTGACTGTAAGTGCAACGCCATTTCACAGATGGTAGTAGGTGTGTCCTACCATGCTGGTGATTGTAAGTGCAGAGCCTTTTCACAGATGGTAGTAGGTGTGTCCTACCATGCTAGTGATTGTAAGTGCTGAGCCTTTCCACATATGGTAGTAGGTGTGTCCTACCATGCTGGTGATTGTAAGTGCAGAGCCTTTTCACAGATGGTAGTAGGTGTGTCCTACCATGCTAGTGATTGTAAGTGCTGAGCCTTTCCACATATGGTAGTAGGTGTGTCCTACCATGCTAGTGGATGTGAGTGCTGTGCCTTTCCACAAATGATAGTAGGTGTGTCCTATCATGCTGGTGGTTGTAAGTGCTGAGCCATTTCACAGATGATAGTAGGTGTGTCCTATAATGCTGGTGAATGTGAGTGCTGGGCCTTTCTGATATGATTATAGGATTGGTTCCTACATGATCAAATGTGAGTGCTGGGTGTGCCTTTCTGATGATCAGGTCATATTTAAGTGCTGGGTGAATACCTACATGATGGGTAGGCCTACAACCAGCATGAAAAAGGGCTGGCTCTGTAGAACTTCCTGTGACGAGAAGAATCATGAGATAGCACCAATGATGATCCAAATCGAGTGATGATCCAGATCCAACAGTGATGATCTAGATCGAGTGATGATCCAGATCCAGTAGTGATGATCCAGATCGAGTGATGATCCAGATCCAGTCCAGTGATGTTGATCCAAATCGAGAGATGATCCAGATCCAGTGATGATGCCTCATGATGATCCAGATCCAGTGAAGATGACTTGAAGATGAAGATGACTTGAAGTGAAGATGACTTGAAGACGAAGATGACTTGAAGTGAAGATGACTTGAAGACGAAGATGACTTGAATGTGAAGATGACTAGAAGACTCAAGATGCAGATGATGAGATGATCCAGTTGATACAGAGAAGAAGACCAGTGCTGAAAATTGTGTCGAAAGAATACCTTCCTAGTTAAGAGGGAGTGTTGATGTATTTGTAACTTCGAAATGTATTCTTCTATGTATCTTATATATTGTAACCCGATGTTTATTTCAGGCTGTTTCTATTATGTATTTGAGTCATGTGGTCATGCCCTGATGTTTTGATTGGGAGGATTAATAATGTAAACAAGTCATGTCAAGTCATTGTTTAAGTCCCCACAGTTTCGGGGCACTCGAGTTATTATACACTCATTAAGGTGTAGGCTCGAGTAAGTAATTGTTAAGTTGGGCCGACATGATTGAGTGCACTTCAAGTGAACGGAATAATATAAATAGAGAGTGAGAGTCTCTCTATTTATCACTTGTACTTACATCACTCACTCACTCAAGTGTGGCGCATTAGTGAGGAAGGAAATACTGGGGCTAGATAGAAGAAGAAGACTACTGCTTTGGGGCTTTTACTGTTTTGGTGCTGATTCTATCTTTGAGAAAGTTGCAGGGTTTTCTCCTTTATGGTTTCCCAGAGGAAAACTCTTTGTGTCTCTTGTCTCTTGTGATGTGCTTGTGATTGATTGCTGTACTTGTTATTCTCTCAGTAAAGATCCTAACATAATGCTAGCTTAATGTTGAAAAACTAACAATCATACACCTCTTCATCAAACAAGAGACAAAGGTTACATTCCTCCTTCCTTCCATCATCATTTTTGGAGAAGAAGGAGAAGCCTACATGCCAGGCCCCAGAATACCTGTGCACAACACACCATGCATGCTTCTTCACTACCTCACAGAGATAAAGATTGCAGCAACATATTTTCAAGTTTTTCAAACTTGAGACCTAATTCTACCTGCTTAGATAGAGTGGGGGCTTGTTTTTTCCCATGTGGTTTTTGCCCCAACTCCTTGTATTAATCAGTTACTTTATTTTACTTGATGTAATGGGTGACCTATGGTATTTGTTACCAGGGTCCACAGATTGTCCAAGTTAGAATTCAGGGGGGTGTTAGGATTATTAATCCTCCCTTTTCCAATTTGGTCATATGTCTAAATTAGGATTCATGTCTAAATTGGGAGTCCATCCATTCTATTTTTAGTCACTAGCACCATTGGGTCCACTTGGCCTAATTGAGGCACATGTTTCAGTTACTAAAGTTTGTGCAACACTAATTGAGGCCTATTGATATTGATTTCACTTCCATGCATCACTTTAGGAGCCTTCTAGACCAATCCTTACAATTTAGGAGCCACTGGGAGTGCCAAAACAAATCAAGTTTAGTTCAGTCGAGTTGGTATCTAGTCAAGCTAAGTTAGGAGTCAATTACATTCAGTTCTAGTCCTCTACATTCAGTTAGGGCTAGATTTGCATGGCTGCACTCAGGAGGGGCACATTTCTCACCTACCATAGTTAGTTAGCCTTAGTCAACATTGAATGTAACACTTGAGTTGTGTTTTAGAACTTCAATGAACTCCGATTATGGTTTAGACAAGGCCAGTTAACTATTGAGTCCTTCGATAGTGATTTAGACAAGGTCTTGGTTACCTACAGTCAAGTAGACTCTAATTAATTTGAATTTCCTCATGTGGATTCAAATTGCATGTGGCTATTAAAGCCATTTTACTTCATTGTAATTATAATCTAATTACTTTTGATTAATGAAAGCATTCACAATTGCAAGCCATTTTTGCACTGTTTCACTCTTCAATTGCTGAGTAAATTGTGAGATCTATTTTGTGAGTTGTGTGTTTGTCTACAGATCTATGTGCTCAATTTATATGGTATCAAAGCCTTGGTGGACAAGACACCTCTCCTCCTTAGATCTCCAGATGAATCATTTTTTTGACCAAAATTGCTCCTTCCAGTACTGCACCAGAAGTGGAGAATTTACCACTTAATATTCCAAGTTAGGAAATTGTTGATCAAGCTTGCTTGATCAACTATGCTAGGTGTGAAGGAAATTCCAAAAGTGCAGACTGTCCACCTTACTTTGTATGTTTGATTGTGGGATTTACAGGTTATTAGGTCCTCTCACTACATTTGCTACAAGCAGCTCATTCCCCTCACAACATTCACTACAACAAATCAGTCCTCTCTACTGCATTCAAAATGTTCCCTCAGATGTAGCAGCTCACCCCCTTCAACTACCAGCAGTGGAAAGAATAGATGGATACTTTCCTTCGCACCAAGTTGCTCTTCAGACTCACAGAAGAAACAGAGGCAGTGCTAATTCTCAATCATGACAAAGAAAAGTACTTGAATAGGCTTGGTGAAGCTCATGGATACTTGTCCCTCTCAGTCTCTCGAGATCTTGATTTCCACATCCAAGGATTGAAGACTCCCAAGGAGATTTGGGACAAGCTTTCTTCCTTATTTGATAAGCAGGATGAGATGAGAGTCCATCAAGTAGAAAATGAACTAATATCTCTTAATCCATCCAACTTCGAATCACTGAATGAATTCTTCACAAAGTTCAAGAACCTGATATACCAGTTGAAGCAATGCAAAGTGGAGAAGGAGGATGATCAGCTCATCCTTACCATTCTCTCAAAACTCAGTGCAGACTACTCAGTATTTGTATCAAATTTTCAATCGGTGAGGATCACTACTCAAAATTGGAATATTCCCACTCTTGATGCTTTCATTGCATCTCTCACTTATGAGCATGACAAGTTGATCCAAATGGGGATCATTCGATCTTTCAGAGACCAAGCACTGGTTGCAGGAGGATAAAGGGAGTGAAAGATAAAGGGAATCAAAGAGATAAGTCTCCTGTGATGAAAGAGCAGTCAAATGAGCCTTCAGGTTTGAAGAGAAGCAAGAAGAATGGCAAAGGAAAGGTCCTTTGTTCTTACTGTGGAAGGGGATTTCATTCAGAAAGCTCCTATATGAGAAGACAACTTGGTAAAATGGCTCTTCTTTTGAATAAAAATAACATTTCTACACCAGTTAGCACAAGGAAGGATGACTCTGAAGAAGAAGATGAAGAATACCAAAGGAAAGGCCATGCACTGAAGGCTTGCTGCTCATCAGCACATGTCTTCCTCATTGATTCTGGAGCTTCCAACCATATGGATGCATCCAGAGAATCATTCTATTCTTTTCACTCCTTTGATGGTCCTATTATTCAAATGCGAAATAATAGTAAAGTCAAAACAAAAGGGAAGGGCTCTATCAAGCTTGAACATGGAAGGTTCAAAGATGTGCTATTTGTTCCCTCCCTAGCTTCAAACCTGTTATCTGTCTATCAGATGACCCATACTGGATCTCTAAAGTGAGTGATCTTTGGTTTTGACTCAGTGGAGATCACATATATCTCTATCGGTAATATCATTGTGAAGGGTGTTGCAAATCATGCTTCAAAAGAATATGAGTTTTCACATTTCGTGCCTCCTTCAGAACTAGTGCACTCTCACTAACCACTTGCAAGGGAAGGTAAAATCATTGCATCTACTTCTTTCATAGCTTCTACTAGTATTGCAGATCCATCTTTATCAGTTTATGAGATTGAGATTCAGGGTGACTCGGATCTAGATTCAGTCCCTACTTATAAACTGGAAGTTAGGAAGATGACTGGAAACTCACCTGACACTCAGAAAGGAAAGACCCTTGCACTATGCCATGCAATCTTACCTCCCTCAGAGAGATACAATAGATTCTAGTAATATGCTATATGGCAAGGGATCAGTCTCACTACATTCAGAAGAATGGATATGATCATACACCTCTTCATCCAGCAAGAGAAAAAGGTTACATTCCTCCTTCCTTCCATCATCATTTTTGGAGAAGAAGGTGAAGTCTACATGCCAGGCCCCAGAATACCTGTGCACAATACACCATGCATGTTGCTTCTCTACCTCACAGAGATGAAGATTGTACCAACATATTTTCAAGTTATTCAAACTTGAGACTTGATTATACCTGCTTAGATAGAGGGGGGGATTTTTTTTCCCATGTGGTTTTTGCCCCAGCTCCTTGTATTAAGCAGTTACTTTATTTTACTTGATGTAATGGGTGACCTATGGTTTTAGTTACCAGGGCCCATAGATTTTCCAAGTTAGCATTCAATGGGAGTGTTAGGATTATTAATCCTCCCTTATCCAATTTGGTCATATGTCAAAATCAGGAGTCATGTCTAAATCGAGAGTCCATCTAGTCTATTTTTAGTCACTAGCACCATTGGGTCCACTTGACCTAATTGAGGCACATGTTTCAGTTACTAAAGTGTGGGGAACACTAATTGAGGCATACTGCCATTGATTTCACTTGCATTCATCAGTTTAGGAGCCACTGGGAGTGCCGAAACCCATCAAGGTCAGTTCAGTTGAGTTGGTGTCTAGTCAAGCTAAGTTAGGATTCAGTTACATTCAGTTCTAGTCCTCTACATTCAGTTAGTGCTATGTCTGCATGGCTGCACTCAAGAGGGGCACATTTCTCACCTACAATAGTTAGTTATCCTTAGTCAACACTTAATTTAGCACTTGAGTTGTGTTTTAGAACTCAAATGAACTCCGATTATGGTTTAGACAAGGTCAGTTAACTATTGAGTCCTCCAATAGTGATTTAGACAAGGTCTTAGTTACCTACAGTCAAGTAATGTCTAATCAATTCGAATTGCATGTGGCTATTAAAGCCATTGTACTTCATTGTAATTATAATCTAATTACTTTTGATTAATGAAAGCATTCACAGTTGCAAGCCATTTTTGCACTGTTTCATTCTTCAATTGCTGAGTAAGTTGTGAGATATATTTTGTGAGTTGTGTGTTTGTCTACAGATCTGTGTGCTCAATTTATATATTCTTCAACTGTTGGAATCTTTCTTCACACCTCGAGGTCCATTCAAACTTTATCCCCTTCTTTTTCAAAGAAGTGATGGCAGGTGGAACCTTGGAGAATCCTTCAATGAATCTCTGGTAATATCTTGCAAGTCCCATAAAAGATCTCACATCTGTCACACTTCTTGGAGTAGGCCAATTCATAATGGCTTCAATCTTTTTAGGGTCCACAGATATACCCTCCTTGGAGATAATGTGACCCAAGTACTAAATTCTATCTCTATAGAAATCACACTTGCTCAGCTTTGCATACAGTTGATGCTCCGTGAGGAATTGCAATGTCAATCTCAAATGCTCTTCATGCTCTTTCTCATGCTTGGAATAAACAAGAATGTCATCAAGGAAAAAAAGAACAAAATTGTCCAAATACCTGTTGAAGACACTGTTCATAAGGAACATAAATGTAGCTGGTGCATTTGTGAGACCAAATGGTACCACTACAAAATCATAATGCCCATACCTTGTTCTGAAGGTTGTCTTATGAAAGTCTTCATCCTTGATTCTTACCTGATGGTAACTAGACCTCAAGTCAATCTTGGAAAATACCTTTGATCCTCTCATCTGATCAAAGAGGTCATCAATCCTAGGCAAAGGGTATTTATTCTTCACTATGACTTTGTTCAGCTATCTGTAATCAATACAAAACCTGAGTGTACCATATTTCTTCTTTACAAACAGAACTGGTGCTCCCCATGGAGACACACTATGTCTGATATACTTCTTCTCCAACAATTATTGCAGCTGCATATTCAGCTCTAACATTTCTGGCGTGCTCATTATGTAGGGTGTATTGGACACTGGTGCTGCTCCTAGCACAAGTTCAATTGTGAAATCAATGTCCCTCTTTAGAGGAAGCCCTAGAATCTCATCAGGAAAGACATCCCTGAATTCCTACAACACATGAAATTCCTCCAACCTAGGAGTTTCACTCTCTGTTGCCTCCAAAATATGAGCTGCATACAATTGGCAACCTTTCCTATAGAACTTCTTCAACTGCATTGCTGAAACCTACCTCAAAGAAATCACCTTTGGAATGCCTTTCACAATCCTTGAGTTGCCTTCTTCATCCAAGCACTCAAAAGCCTTATAATAACAGTCAAGCTTTACTTTGTGAGCTTCTAACCAATCCATTCCAATGAGAACATCATAGGAACCAAGCAATAGAACATTCAGATCTACACAAGTGACCAATCCATTCATACTCAATGGACATTTCTCTATCACTTCACTAACCTTTCTCTTAGTTCCATTGGCTAACTGAACTAACCAAGATTTGTTATGCTTTACTTTCTTAAAGGCACAGCTCTCCACTACTCTAGGAGTAATGTAAATGTGAGTAGAGCCAGGGTCTTTCAAGATAGAAACAGATTGATCAACAATCTTACCTGCAAATTCAACCACAGTGGACTGGTGGTCTACCTAGTGGTCCTCCAGTGCTGCATAAATCCTAGGGATGGCCCTTGCTACTTGACCCACCGTTTCTACTTATTGAATGTTTTAAGCTGGCCTTGCACTCTCATTCTCATGTGGACAATTCCTGCGCATGTGGGGTCCTCCACATCTCCAACATTGGAAAGGTTCTTTGTTTTACCATGGATCTCTTATTTCTCTCCCATCACTCTGGCTAGCTACTTCTCAACTTGTGATGGCTGCTTCTGCTGATTCCTGAATCTAGATTTGAAACCTTTCTTTCTTTGGTCAAACTTCTCATTCTTCTTGTCCTCCCTTGTCTTATGGTAATCAGGTTTCCCTTTGCTTTACTCATAGCAATACTTAGCCTTCTTTATTGCTTCTTCAAGAGTTCTAGGTTCATAAAACTCAATTTTGTCTTTGTAAGACTGAGGCAACCCACTCAGGAAATGCTGAATTTTCACTTTGTCATCTTTGATGTACATGACATATCTTAACAATTCCAAGAACTTATTCGCATACTCTTCCATGGTCTACTGTCCCAGTCTCAGCTCATGGAATTCTTTAATCTTGCCATCATAGTACCTATCAGAGAGATATTTTTCCTTGGAATACTTCTGGAACCGTTTCCACTTAAGTCTCATTTCACTGATCTTCCTTACTTTCTTGAAGTGCTCCCACCAAATGGATGCCCTTCCATTCATATTGAATATGACAACCCTTTCCTTTATGTTTGCTGAGTAATCCTGAACTTGAAAGTACTTCTTTATCCCAAGAAGCCAAGCTTTAGCCTCTTGTCCAGTCTTTACCTCGCCATCAAATGTAGGAGGTTTAGCCTTCTTAAATTCATCTCGAGCACGATCCCTATGGGGCCTCTTTCTCTTTCCCTTGAAAGAAGAAGAGCTTGAATCCCCATTGGAATCCTCTAAGTTAGATGACTTACTAGAAGTCCTTCTTCTTCTTCTGGTACTGATCTTACTGCCTTCGGGTTTCATTGTACCCTGCCCAGAGTCTATCTTTCTTTGCAAGTCTGTCAAACTCTGCAACATAGCATCATTCAACTAATGCTGCTCTTCCTGGTATTTAATCAAGCTTCTCATGGTGGCTGCAATATCTAGTGGTGTCTCTTGGAATCTCCTTCCATTAGACTCTATGTCATCATTCCCAACTTAGAAATTTTCCCCGATGGCATCTTGCGCACGCTCGTAGGAGTCTCGAGCATCATATCCATCATGGGTTCTCATGGCTGAACCACCACTTACTTTCCAAATGTACTATGACTCTACAAAATGTGTTACCAACACCATTTGTTAGATACATAGTAATTCAAAATCAAAACCATTTACTTACTGTCACCTGGCTTATCCGGGCCTAATGCTGCAACCTACAGCCTCTTATACAATGATGTAGGATACTCTTGACTCATCTTCAGTCCATCCAGGCCCAATGCTGCAACCCATGGCTCTAATACCATGCTATCATGTACCCATGCCCCATTATCAAGCAGAATTAAAAATTTCATCGAGAACCTTCATTGTTCATTGAACACAGGGCATGGCCGTGAACCACATCTCAACATTTCCAACACTGTCACGCTCCCTCCTACCTTCCATGGGTCAATCCAACAATCTGCAAGGAAGGATATCAGAGGAGATCAAAAAGTGGAGAGAAAACATGACAAAAATAAACGATCACAAGTGATCCCACAGATAGAACTAAATTGACAGATTAGAAATCACCCACAAAAATCAACGATGCGGAAAGCCCGAGTTCCGGGGTCGAAAGTTACAAAACTATTGAAATAACACTTTCTGCAACCCACACCCCGCATCCCACATTAGAAACAGATCAATTGTAGAGAATCATCTTGTGAAGATCGATTTTGCGGAAAACTTAACTTGCGGGATTGGAAATATGGAAATTGCAACAATGCGATCCCGCATTCCGCATCTCGCATCCCGCATCTTGCAAGTTGTGGAAGGAAACTCTATGGAACCCAAAACCTGCAAAATGACGTTCCACATCCCACATCCCGCAAGTTGCGAAAGGAAAATCTGCATAAACCAAAATTTGTGAAACGACGTTCCGCATTCTGCATCCCGCAAAATCCTTAATCCTGCAAACTTCACAAATGAGGATTTCTAGCAGAAAACTCAACTTTTTAGCTGAATTCTTGGATCAATCTAATCATCCAGGCCATTACCAAACTCATGAATCTACCCTACAACTTATTAAAATGCATTGAAGGAAAAACATACATAGATGCCTATAATTGTAGTTATTCAGGGGACAATGCATAACTCAACATAGCAACATGTTCATCACATTCCATCAAGCAAATACAATGCAAGAATTACAATTATAGAGAATTAAGTGGACAAGAACACTTAGCTTGAAGAAATCTTGTCCCACAACCAGCTATGTCGCTGCAACATTCCACCCAACCATAGGCCAGTGTGCTCCTTAATATCTCAGTGACACTACCACCCTCGAGCTGGGCATAATTTCCTACAGGGATAAGGGAACACTAGCAGACTCATACATAGCCAATGATGCAATTAAACTTATCCAAGACAACATAGTTGGGTTTCATAGGCTATAAGGGAAAACATCCCATAGATGGGTTTCACGGGCCACTCAGCCAAGCCATCTCATAGTTGGGTTTCACAGATTGTTCACAATCAAGCCAACTTTCACCTTAAGGACCAATCAAGCCAACATATGGGTTTAACAGACTATACACAGTCAATCCATCTCACTACTGGGTTTATTAGGCTGCCTAGCCAAGCCAGCAGTCACAATTGGGTTTAACAGACTGTCCAACCAAAGGTTACTCACAGGGTCAAGTGTAATAGACACAACTAAGCCAACATATGGGTTTAACAAGCTACCAGGCAAGCCATCCTTCCATTTGGGTTTATCAGGCTTGTAAGGAAATGGGCAGGAAGAACTGCTAAGCTAGTGAGCTCATCTACAGAGCTAAGGACACCTTCATAAGATCTATCTAGCCAGGATCCCCCTCTACCTACATACCCAACACAAGAAAGTGTCCCTTTCTCTGTTCCATGGTCCGTTAGGCTACACCTTCCCTTCCAGTGCTCTGCAAGATGTGCATGGTAGATTCACCAGCCACTCTTATCTTACTATGAGGTTCCACACCAGGTTTATCAAGTGCATTCTACTTCTCTCCCATTCCTAAGTCTCACACACAGTACCAGGGTTCACAACACAACAACCACATGGAGACTCTACATCACTGACTTACTCTGAACACGAGTAACAGGGTCTCATACGCTCTCTGTAGTTTAGGTTAATGCTGGAACAAAGAAAATACCACAATGTCCAGGAAAAAAATAATCACAGAATGCGAAGGATACATACACAAAAGAAAGGCTCTGCTGTTCTCCTGCTTCTACACGACGACCAGGAAGTGAAGGTGATGAATCCCTGATCGAATGAATGAATGAATGAATGCATGGGTCAGACTGACATACGGTTCTAGTGTTTTCTTGTCCCTGCAAGAAAAACACAACACTCCAGAATTGGGTGCTCTGCCCCATTCGAAATTTCCCATACTCTTCCCCTTCCAAGCAATAACTACCTCAACCACTTCCTGGCAGAAAAAATGGTTAGAAAGAAAAGACAAGAAAGAGGGTAGTTGATAGCTCTGATGGGTTCTCCCCATGACACATGGCTTTTCCCCAAACATGCTGAAGGTTAACATTCCCACCCCCTTATCCTTAGGAAAATCATGCCCCCATCTCATTATTCGTTGCATTGACATAGTTGGCAATGGGTTTTCATTATATTGCATATTTACATGATGTTTACAAGCATGCTTGACTTAGCACAGAAACCATAGGCATCAACCATGATCACCTATACACCAAAAATCAATCAGTGACAGTGCCTTGGCCTTGAGCTCCTTGTCATGATTTGATATAATATTCACATCATATACATTAATGCAATGGGTTCAAAACCAAGGTGTTACAATTATCTATTAAAAAATTTAGTATCAAACCATGAAATGAATTGCTAAAGACTTAAGTTTTCTCATGATTTCTGAAACCCTAGCTCATAATTTGTTAAATTATATTTCAAATCTTAGAAGTATTTTATTGAAAAAAACATGTGTCCATGAATGATAAAAGCATTTGAACATAGTCAACAAGGTATTTCCACATGATACTAAACAACGCCATTTGTAGCTCCACCAAGTTCATCATAAACACATTTAACATAGAGGCATCCATGTGAAGTAAAATGTCCTACAACTTCTTGAGAGAATCAATCCGAAGACCTATTTCTAGGTGATTTTTTGGACAAGTTAAGTAGAGCTAGTGCATGCTCCAAGTTGTTATTAGTCATCATTCCGACCATTTGCATGCCTTTCCCATATGTTTCTTCCTCGATTTGATATACCCACCCTAATTTGAGGGAACAAATAGAAACTAAATACACAACTTTATAACTTTCCTTTTGAAGCTAAACATCTTTCACCTCTCCATATCCAAACTAATTATTTTGTTTTTTTATAACTCATTATGAGAAGATGTGTAATTCCTTCCATGCTCAACCTATTACTAACACTTGTCACTTAAAAATAAATAAATAAATATTAAGTTTAAAAGAAAATACAATCTTTGTTGTAATTAAAATTTTATACCAAAGAGAGTATATATATATGAAAAGTGATTATGTAGGGCTTCCATCTGTTAGGATTAATTAATCCTCCTTTGTCCAATATAGTATATTTGGTCATTTTTCCTAACTTAGGTAGTTATTATTACTATACTAGAGTGTGGGGGACACACCTAGAGGTTCTCTGCCACTTACTACATGTGCATGTGTGACGAAAAGAAACTTCCTATGGCTTGGGGGTACCACAACAAATAGTATGACACCAAAAATCAATCCTTTCCAATATGCAAGAGCAATAAGCACATCTAACACTAAGGGGTATAGAATCATACCTTATTCTTCACGATTGAAGTAGATCCCCGTTGAGCTTTTCCAATGCAATTGCACTTACAATTTGCTGTCAACAACAGCAAACAAAGCAAGCATGATATATATAAATGTGTTAGAGCTACTCTAGCATATATAATCAATCATGTATAAGTAGTTAAATACATCCATGGATTCAATATTCATATTCAAAATGCACATGTATTGGACATGAAAAGATATTTCTATTAATAAAAGAGAGATACAATAGTGACAAACTCTGTCAGTACTTCTACGAACCGGAGAAACCGAGTCCTCCACGACTTCAATCCTCCATATCTTGATAGCAAGCTCACAAAGCAAAGGAAAGCTTGGGAAGAACACTAAGTGCTCCAAAGGGACAAAGGGATGCAGATTCAAGTACAAGCAAAATTGAGGCAACAATGGACTATAGTTTCCTTACTCTTCAATTTCTCATCCTTCAATGTATCCAAGAGGCTCAATATATAGCACTCCAAAGAGGTAATGGAGGGTCGAGTCCGAGTGTTCTCAAGGAATATGGAAGGCCAAGAATCAATATATTCAGACTCATATGAGGAAAACTCCAAAAATATTTTTATTTATGCACACATCCCTATGTACATGGTTTTGAGGTCAAAATCTGCGTATACATGTGAGTATTGCTTTAAAAGTCATGTATAGGTATAAACAGGTGATTTTTAGGGATGATCTTGGAACATCAAAGTATAATATAAGTCCATGGGGTCCAAAGAGTCTACAGAGGGACAGGGAATGCCATAAATATGTGATCAACCAGGTGTGGTAAAATAAGCTATAACAGATGTCCCCTAATGTGTGAGGTCAAAGGGGTGACATGATGGCCAAAATACATTATAAAATCCATCCCAGAAGTGGAGTAATGAAGACCCAAGTGGAATAACCAACCACTCATTAGTACAATACAATAATCAATCTATGCATGTGACTGTAAGTACATATAACAGTCCCGAATACATAAGAGTACAATGGCCATGAATAGGCATGATATACAAATGTCATGTGTGGTCATCGCCACGTACAATATACAATGAATCAAGATCTCCATAATGGATGAATATATTTGATATACACTGGAAACACTGGAATGAAGATCATGAGAGCTGAAATCTGATATGTTGGGAATTGAAGCAGAATCATCTCAAATCCAATATTGTCACTACTCAATTCATCACATTTGTGAATGTCGATGTGTTGATGCCTGGAAAATTCCCAGGTACCAAATAGTTACAGATTCTCCTCGGTGAATTATCCCAATTAGATCAAATACTGTTTGGTGTGGGGAATCCATCCGGTTCATGGTTCCAACTACTGTATATTAGGTTCTTTAATTTTTTTTACTAGTTATGGCCCACTTCACTGTTTATAAGATTTTTGTTTAAAGAATTATATGCAGGTGGCTAAGCTAAACGTAGGTCTAATCTAGATCTAAAACTAAACTATTCTATCCATGCCCAGGGAGCAAATTTAGAGTTAAGAGTAATATATTGTAAATGTTCATAAGGGTCTAACAGATAGTTGTACAAACATAATAATGACATTCATAGCAGAAAGAATACAAGAGGTAGCTCTAATATAATTAAACCATTTATTACCCTGTCAACACAGACATTTATACATACATCAGACATTCATGACCAAGGAAATAGTTCTAAGAAGTTAGAAAAATATCACTGTATGATGTACAGAAGCAAGAAGAAATAGTTCTATAGTATGCATTCCACACATTCCAATTAAATCTCTGCGCATGCCCTTTATTCCAGCAAAATCATCCTTCTTATTAGCTAAGAGGTATCTCTTTTACAACAATAGTCTAGAATTCTTTCACCAGTCAAAATTCCTTCTTCGGTGCTCTGCACCTCTTATTTATAGCGTTATGGGCTCTTGAGACTGACCTCAAAACAGAGCCAAGTTTAGTTATAGAAATCCTAAAAAAATCTGATCTGGCATATTTCCCATGATCACAAAAACAAATCGGGCAAAACTCTAGAACGTGCATGGTGGATCAATTTGGGAATTTTAATCGCAAGGACTCAGTCTCTCTTGCTGGCATTGATAGTTAGGACCTCTCCAGTCAGTTTGCAATGATTTTCTTCATCTCAACCGTCCACTAATGTAGCCTTTATCCCATTCGCAAGCACCCATCCTAGCTCGGTGAACATTGTACCTGCAATATACAAAGAAACATAATGAGATCTACATCTAAACTAGACACAACAAAACTCATAGTATCTTCAATTTAATGATATGCATTTATAAAAAAAGGCAATGACCAGTGCCCTCTCACACAAACAATTTTATCTAATTAAGCGTTGAAGGAAAATTCTCAGTTTCTCGAATGGCTCACAGTAAAAAACCAGAATAGAGATTGGACGGCTCATATCATCTCAAAGATGGATCGAGCCTAATTTGAACCATTAGATGATGTAGTATTGACAGTTATTTTCCACCTCTACCCTTCCGGAAATAGGAAATCGGAAATCCAATTCTGCAACTTTCACGAAGGTTAAACTTTAACTTTCTGACTTTTCACTTCCACACTTCAGAAAGGGGAAGTCAAAAATCAGATTTCAATCTTTTACGGAGTTCAAAGCTTAACTTTTTGAATTTCGACTTTTCTCTTTCGGACTTCAGAAAGAAAAAATCGGAAATTGGATTTTTAATCTTTTGCGGAGTTCAAACCTTAACTTTCCAACTTTCAACTTTCCGCTTCCACCTTTTCCTGGCTGTTATATTTTGATTGAAGTCATTCACAACTGTTGATCTATAAATTAGAAAATATTTTCTTCAACAAGCCTGCTTCTTGGTCGAGCCCAAGTAGCTTTTACTAGAATCACACTTCAGGATTAGGGAAAAAACCTTCTGCTCAAGTTTCTAGGGAAGACTAAGTATGCTGGGAGGACTTAAACTGAGTTGGGAAACAAGGGAAAGAGTGCTTTCAAGAGCCTTGCTGATATTTGTTGTTTTGACAACACTTTTGTTCTGATGATTTATTTCTTCGGCATCCTTTCTTTAATTGAATACTGAATATTTCAAAAAATGACTTTTTAATCTAAACCTTTTGACCTTTTTTTGATTTGTAACAATGGGATCATTTTGAATACCATACATTTGTCAAACCTGCTTCCTTTCCATGGGTTCATCACGATATGATTCCTGAGACAAGTATTAGTGTGAGAATGGATGAATCCACAAGATAGTACTCCAGACCTCACGAGTCTTGGTTATTTCAAAAGGGTTATAATGATTCAAATGTGAACTTGAAAACTACCTTCCCTTTTCATCATCTTCCAACAGTCAAAGAATCTCAATATGATTAAACTTTATCATTTCTCTTTCCCATAAGCAATTCTTGACATCAATTTTTTTTTGAGTTTATTATGATCCCTATGCTTCCAAGCACCAAAAATTGAGCTGGTTTATTAAAATAAAACAAACTAAGGCTATGAAATAAGGTGAAACAAACAGGAAAATAAACAACTAGAAAAAAAAATAGTAACATCAAGTTTATTTATGTATAAAGGGTTCCCAGGACTCTAAGTGAAGTAATATTCAAGACAAAGGCCATTTACAGGAAGACTTTCTTCCTCTCCTTGTAAATCTTGCAATTTGTATGTTGCAGGGCCTAACTTTTGTGTGACTAAGTCAGGACCAATCCATAAATATTGGAACTTTGTGTGCTTCCTCTTCTTTGCATGAGGATTATCCCATTTCAAAACTAGGTCTCCTACCTCAAAGTTTCTTGTACCAAATTTTCTTTTGTCGAACCATATTTTGATGATATCCTGATGCTGGTTGAAATTATATTTAGCCTTTTGCCATAGTTCCTCCAGTTTTAACAGGGTGTCAATTTGTGTTTGTCAAACTTCGCTACTAGAACCCCTTGCATCCTAGGCTAACTGTGAAGACGGGAGCAAAATGTTTGGGGGAAATATAGCTTCTTTTCCATATACTAGAGTATAGGGAGATACTCCTAAGGAATTCTTTAGAGGGACCTTATCTTCCCACAGTGCATTTGGGAGAGTTGAGTGCCAATTTCTCTGATTTTCAATAACATTTTTTTTCCAAATTCAGATAAGGTTCTTATTTGTTGATTCCGCTAAACCATTTCCCCTAGGGTAATAATTAGTTGAGTAATGCAACTTAATTCCCTTTTCATAAGCAAACTCACTAATTTAAAAGATGAAAATAAGATGCGTTATAAAAAACAAGGGAAATTGGAACTCCAAACCTAGTCATAATGTTCTCTTGTAAGAAGTCAACAATAACATCTTCCTTCACTTTGTGCAATGGAATAGCTTCCACCCATAGTGTGAAATAATCGGTAGCCATGAGGATATATTGATGTTGTAATCAAGAATTCGGATAGATTTCCCTAATAACATCTATGCCCCACTATTCAAACGGATCTGAAATAGTAACAGGATGTAACGACCCCGCTGCTTTTGCCAATTTTCCACCACTCCTCCGACATACATCACACCTTCTTGCATAGGAATGGGAATATTTAAACAAAATTTTCTAGTAATATCCAGCTCTAAGTATCTTGTGAGATGTGGTATCCCTGGAATAATGCCCCCCTGCTAGTCTTCCATGTAATTCTTTGACTATTTTGGAGGCATCCACTCTTTCCAGACATCTTAGCGAAATTCCATCATAATTTTTTCTGAAAAGCACTCCATCCATTATTTGATATGGGGCTGACTTCAACCGAAGTGCCCTTCTCTGCTTTGAGTTCCAATGCTCTGGTAGATATCCTTGTTGAAGATAGTACACCAGATATTTGCACCAGGATTTAGGAGCAGTGAAGATAGGACATACGTCAACCAATTTCATTTCGGCTTTATTCTCCTAATCAATATCTATATCAGTTTGATTATTTGCTATCCATTTGGAAAACCCTTGACCTTTGATGATGGTAGCTCACTTGAATTCTAGGTCATACTCCTACAGGGTGGTCACCCAATTCCCTCTCCGTTCACCCCATTGTTTTTGCACAAAAAGAGACCTAATAGCTAGGTGAGGAACTACAACTTTTGTTCTATTTTTTAGAATATAGGGTTTGAACTATTTTTCTTCCTTGAAGATTGCATATGCTTGTTTTTCCACGGCTAGGTAATTCAATTCATCCCCTTGTAACCTAGTACTCATAAATGATATTGGGTACTCATCTCCCAATTCCCCTTTCTGTGTAAGCATTGTTGTGAGAGAGTTGTCTGAAGAAAAGGTATATAAAATAAAGTCCTTTTCAAAGTATGGACTCCTCAAGGAAGGTGCCTGAGCTATTGCTGCTTTGATATATTTAAAGGAAACTTTATCAATGTTAGTCCACTTGAATTGTACACTATACTTCACCATTTGCTGCAGAGGCTTCACAATTTGAGCAAAATCAGGGACAAACCTTTGAACAAAATTTATTGTGCCCATAAATGATTGCATAGCTTTTCTATTATGGGGCATGGGAATCCAAATTATAGCCTCAACTCTCTCTTGATCTATTGAGATTCCCTTCTTTGAGATGATGTGTCCCAACAATTTTCCCTCAAGGACTGCAAATATGCTTTTCTTTAGGTTTATAGATATACCATATTTTCTACAATAGTAAAAATTTTGTTTCAAGTGGAAAACATGGTCTTCCCTTCGTTTGGAGAAAACTGTTACATCATCCAAGTACAGTACTACACAGTGGCCACTTAAGCCTCTGAATGCAATGTCCATGGCCCTCTGAAATGTATCTCCAGTGTTCATGAGGCCAAAAGGCATTCTTCTATAAGCGAATGTCCCCCACTTCGTACAAAATGTTGTCTTTAATCAGTCCTGCTTGACCACTACCACCTGATTATACCTTGAAAATCCATATAACGGGGAGAACATTTCTAAGCCTGAAACCATCTATAAAATATGTTCCATTGGTGGAACCAGATAGTTATCTTTCTCTGATGCTCTATTTAAGTTCCTGAAGTCAATGCACAACCTTATCTCCCTTGAATTTTTCCTCACTGGGACTAGATTGGCCACCCATTCTGAATGTCAAACCTTGAAGATGATCTTTGTGTCCAGTAACTTCTTTAATTCATTGTGGATCACAGGTTCTAATTTCGGGTGCATCTTTCTAAGTTGTTGCTAAAACGATTTTGCTCCTGTTTTGATGGGAATCACATGTTGGATGATGCGAGTGTCATAAGTGTTTATATATTTATACATCCAAGAGAATATGTCTTTGTATTGCTGAAACAACTTGATGAACTTACATCTTTCCCCGGGAGAGCAACATTTTCCCAAATTGACATATTTAGGTTCAGCTTATGATCCCAGGTTGACCAGCTCATGTTGCATTGATGAACTGTTCATCTTCACATTTGTTGGTTTCCAGAATTTACTCTACAAATCAAACATCCCTTCGAGGGTTCTTACTGCTTTTGGCATGAAATTTCCCTGAATCACATCTTCATTTTGTAAACCCGCGAAATTTTCTTCTTCATCTATTATGGATTCTTTAAAAAATTCTTCATTTGTCAAAAAATCAATGATATGTTCATCGTCATCAAACACCCTCAGATATGTAACATTGTCAGGTACTGATGGACTAAAAATCAATTCAATGGAACATTTGTTATTAGTTGCCACTAATTTGGATGCAGAAGTAGCTAATAATTAAGCCGCAATGTTTTGCAATCTATGTACCACATTTATATTTAGAGCATTGAAGTGCATAATTAAATTCCATACCTCAAACTGGTATCCTTTAAGATGTGGAGATAGAAAATGAATGGTGTTTCTTACTCGTTTGACTACTATCTCAGAATCCCCAAAAACATTTAGGTTGCTAAACTTAAGTTCAATAGCTTTCTTCAGGCCCAAGACTAGAGCCTCATATTCAAGAGTGTTATTCGTGCATTCAAACTCTAGTCTACAAGAGAGAAAGTGTTTATTCTTATCTGGATCAATCATGATGCAAATTTCCCATAATCCCTCTTGGGTTTTAGAACCATCAAACTACAGAAAGAAAAACTTTTCATCTAAATCTAATTGGTTAGTATTATCTCCTATGTCAGTCACTAAGTTTACTATATTACAAGCAATATTATCATCCCAAGAGAATTGAAGGAGATTGGATTGTGTGTCTGATTTACAACTAGGCTCTTCAGCCTGGTAGTTCCTGGTTTGAGTTCCAAAAAATAATTTCCCAAGACAGAAGAAGAGAAGTTCACAAGTTCATTATTCCCCTCTAACTGAGTTACATTATACTTCATGTGTGGTTCTCTCAATATTTTAATTTGGTTTTGAACATTTTTGAATGGCAACCACATGTGAGACCAGTCAGTTTCAAAGTAACCATTTAGTTTCATTGACTAGTCCCTACTCAAAATTAATCCATATGCTTCTGGTATATCCACTACCATAATATCTATAAATTGAAAAACCTTGGGATCTGCAAACAAACGAATCATAACATCTTTCATTTTCCCTATGACTTTAACAACATATCTATGTAGTTGAATTATTTAAGATGGGGATTGTATGGGTTTTCCATTAATCCTTTTACATGCTGAAAGTGGCATGACATTTGGTGAAGCCCCAAAATCCACTAAAAAATTATGTACATTATGATTAAAAATATCAAAAGATAACAAAAAGGTAAAGTCTAAGATTTATACTTCCCCCCAATGCTTGCTTCATTTACTTCATCATCAGATTCTATGGCTTATGGGATACTGCTAGGCTGTGGATTAAAAGATTCTAGAAGTTTCTTCCTCTGTTGAGGAAAATTACATAGTTCAAATAGAGAAATGTTTGCCTTTGTTTTCTTAATGTATTCTACGATGTCATACCCCATGCCCTATTTTTTAGTAGCCTCTGTTTTATTTTCCAAAGTTTTCACAGTTTTATCAATTGTTGTCTTTATTGTTTTGCTACCTACTATGATTGTCTCTTTTATATTTGTTGGATTAGGATTAGGTGTTGTTTGAGTTGTATTGAGAATTTTCTTCATGTTTTCTCTAAACTTCTTTATTTTAGGTAGTAACAAACTTTCATCCATTACAGGGGTTCCACTTCTTGTCATGATATTAACTGATGACACTTGACTTTCCTCAGTAGGTTCATATTCATTAAGCCCCAAGGTAGGTGTCCAATCCCATAAAACCACCGTGGTTTCATCATTAGTTTGTTCTGGCTCATTAGTTTGGGTTTTCTCTTCTTTAGGATCTAGTAGCTGGGTATCTAGAAATTTATTCATGACCAAATTCATTGAATTAATCCATTGCGGACAGCTCTTTTTAGAATGAGGTTCTTGGTGAAAGGTACAGAAATTATCCATGCCTTCCTCGTTAAAATTTAAAATAGTAGAATTATTCACAGGTGGTTGTGGTTGTCGACTCTCTTCCTTTTTTTTGTAATAAGGGTTGAATGGATTTATATAAGAACTAGTTCCCTTATCCTTTTCCATGTCTACTATTTTATTTGACAACTTCTGCACCATTTTTACCACATTTTCTAGCTCATTAGAATGTTCTTATCTGGGTTTAGTCAGCAGAAAAGGTATTTTGCTTGTGTTATGTTTCAATTCAAGTTCTAGTGTATGATTTTCTATACTATCCAAATCCGCCTCTACTTTCCTGGCCTCTTCATAGTTTTCTACCAATGTAATTTTACCAAACCTTTTTAAAAACATTGCTATTGGTGGATCAAGTACTGTAGTATAATATTCTATTAGAGACTCTTCAGCAGGTCATGTTGTAGCAATAAAGTTATTCAGTAAGGTGGTGAACCTATGATTAAAGTCTTTGACCTTTTCTTTATTTTCCAGTCTCATAGACAGTAATTCTTTCATGAGAGTGGCTATGGTTTTCTGGTTTCCAAATTTACCTAAGAATGCCTTTTCAAAACTAACCCAATTTACTATGGAATTAGCTTGCAAACTAAAGTACCATGAGGATGCTTTAGGTTCAAAAGTATATTGAAAAAGTCTACAAACCACATCTTCATGGTCAACATTTAAGATATTCAAATCCATATAAAAATCTTGTAAGTGATCTTCAACAAAAACACCTTTCCTGGGATCAAATTTTGGTAAAACCTTTTTTGGATTCTAAGGAAAATCATGCAATGGAGCATCTAGTTTGAGTGGCGTTCTCGCTCTCCATGCATGTTGATTAACCATAGCCATAATTATGGGTGGATACTGTGGTGGAGACTGACTGACTATTGAGACCGGAAGGGGTTCTAGATCTAATTGATCCAGAGGCTGAACAATTTCTTGGATGGATAGGTATGCCAATTCTTCTAGATTTTCCACACTGAATTGAATCCCTAGTGTATGAGGGTACTTTCTTGGAAGTTGTTTTTCTAGATAATGTAGGAATAATTTTTAACCCACCAAGTTTCTTGACATAGGATCTTGTATGTCTCCTAAACATATCTACTTCTTCAAATGGGAGATCATACAAACGTTCTGATTATTCTTCCTTAGAACTTGTCTGTTCTTGTAACTTAGGAAAAAAATCTTCAGGGAAAGTATTTTCTGATGACGGTCCAGTGTTATCTTCTCTGAAAATCGCATTTCCTATACCATCCATGCACGGGCTAGGGCCCTCCTTCTAGCACCAATTCTGTTGATGCCTGGAAAATTCCTAGGTACTAAACAGTTAGGGATTCTCCCCAGTGTACAATCCCAATTAGATCAGACACCGTTTGGTGTGGGGAATCTATCTGGTCCATGGTTCTGACTACCATATATTAGGTTATTTAAATATTTTACTTTTTATGGCCCAGTTCATCGTTTATAAGATTTTTGTTTAAAGAATGATATGTAGGTTCCTAAGCTAAATTCAGGTCTAATCTAGATATAAAACTAAACTATTCTATCCTTGACCAGGGAGAAAATTTATAGTTTAGAGTAATATACTGTCAATGCTCATAAACGTCTAATAGATAGTCGTACCAACACAATAATCGCATTCACAACAGAAAGAATAATAGTGGTGGTTCTAATATAATTAAACCATTTATTACCATGTTAACATAAATGTTTATACAGACAACAAACATTCATGACCAATGAAATAGTTCCAAGAGGTTAGATCAATCTCACTTTATCATCTACAGAAGCAAGAAGAAATAGTTCTATAGTATGCATTCCACACGTTCCAATTAAATATGTGCGTAGGCCTTTTGTTCCAGCAAAATGATCCTTCTTATTAGCAAAGAGGTAGCTCTTTTACAACAATAATCCAGAATTCTTTCACCAGCCAAAAGTAATTCTTTGGTGCTCTGCACCTCTTATTTATAGCGTTATGTGCTCTCAAGGCTGACCTTGAAATAGAGCCAAATTCAGTTATATAAATCCTAACAAAATCCGATCTTGCAGATTTTCTAGGATCACAAAAACAAATCAGGAAAAATGCTAGAACGCGCATGGTGGATCAGTTTGGGAATTTTAACCACAGGGACTCGGGCTCTTTTGCTGACATTGACAGTTAGGACCTCTCCCATTTGCAAGCACCCATATTAGCTCGGTGAACATAGTACCTGCAATATACAAAAAGCATAATGATAGCTTCATCTGAACTAGACACAACAAAAATCACAGTATCTTCAATTTGATGATATGCATTGATAAAATTAAGCTTCGAAGGAAAATTCTCAGTTTCCCCAATGGTTCATAGTGAAAAATCAAAACAAAGATTGGACGACTCAGATAATCTCAAAGATGGATTGGGCCTGATTTGAACTGTTAGACATGGAGTCTTGACAGTTCTTTTCCACCTCTTCCCTTCTAGAAAGCAGAAATCAGAAATCGAACTTTGGAACTTTCACGAAGGTTAAACTTTAACTTTTTGACTTCCGACTTTTCGCTTCCGCACTTTGAAAAGTCGAAATCAAAAATCAGATTTTCAATGTTTTGCGGAGTTCAAACATTATCTTTTTGACTTCCAAATTTTTGACTTCACCCTTCCAGAAAGAGGAAATTCTAAATTGGATTCTGCAACTTTCACGAAGGTTAAACTTTAACTTTCCGACTTGCGACTTTTCGCTACCGCACTTCGAAAAGCGAAAAGCGAAAATCGGATTTTCAATCTTTTGCAGAGTTCAAACCTTAACTTTCCAACTTCTGACTTTCTTCTTCCACCTTTTCCTGGTCATTAGATATTGATCTGAGTGATTGAAAACCGTTGATATACAAATCAGAATAGATTTTCTCCAACAGGCCTACTTCTTGGTCATGCCTAAGTAGCTTTTACCAGAATCACACTTCAGGCTTAGGGAGAAAACCTTCTACTTGAGTTTATAGGGAAGACTAAGTATGCTGGGAGGAATTAACTGTGTTGGGAAATAAGGGAAAGAGTGCTTTCAAAAATAAAAAATTAAGGAGGGGCCCCAAAATGTAAAAAATGTTGGGGAGGCAGTTGCGGCAGCAACACGATGCCTGCTAATCACATAAATGAAATCAACTGAAAAAACTTCTTGGGGAAACCCACCCACCCTTTGCATTTGATTCACTACGCCCTTCATATGGAATGACGCCCTACTTGTTGTTCACGGGATATGGGAAAATCCTTTCATTCATCAACGCGCATAGTAAGAAGATCAATGACGTGCATAGTAATAAGAACCAGACGAGGGGGGATCTTTATTGATCAACATGCAACAAAAAGAGAGTAGCACCTATCAGATGATATGAACATTACCAATTGACATTATCTTTTAATCTGGCACAACTACATCGTGTTATGAACATCTATACATATCTAGTATTTCACGGACATGTATGTATTGATTGTTTGAACATCGAAGGGCCAGAGCCTCTCGGAGGTGAACTTTTCTTCTTGATTACTTACTCACAGATGTTTCTATGGTGTGGAAAGGGAGAGAACAACATGTTTGATTGCTTCATGTTTATGCTTGCTAGTCTGGTTGTGCTTTCTATACAATGCGTTTCCTAGCCTTATGAGATGAGAGAGTAGATATAAAGTCTCCAACTTCATGGGCATGGGTAATTGACAACAACATGTATAATAACTTCTGTCTATAACATACTGAACTGGTGATGAACAAATCCATTCTCTATTCTATTATGTGCACGTGATAACATTTCGATGTAAACAACTTGGAATCACACCTTCCTCAGAATGGGAATGAAAACACGCACATAGAATCACCACCACTTCATCAAGCATTTAAGGTGATTCCATCTAGTAAGGTCAGGTAGAAACATAGCTTATAACTCTTGGGCTGGTAGGTCCGACTCTTGCAGGAGGAATAGTTGGGGGGCTAGCACCAAGTTGTAAGGGTGGGGAAATAAATCATAGCAAAAAATAATAAGTTTGTAAAAAGATACTTATCTCCTCTCCAATGAAACGCTTCCTAAAGAATCTAAATAAGAAGATTAGGCTGCTTCTTAAATGTTCAACTGGTAAACATTTAAAATCATAATCTTATGGTCATGTGAGAAACTCACACATAGAACTCCTTCATGTCCCCGTGGAACTAGGCATGGATATATACTAAAGGTAGGCACTAACAATCTAGTCTGCAATAAATTAACTAAACATCCATGTTTAATGGTAAACCATAAACCTAAACCACTAGACACCATTGCAGCAACAAAATAAACAGAAAATAAGAGAAGTATCGCCAGAAGCTTCATCAGGATGTCGAAGTTACTCAAACTCTTCATCATGCTTTCAAAACTGAATTCCATTCCTTCATCTGCTTGAGTTGGAAAAAAGAACCACGTTTCTGAAAATATTTTTCAAATTCAGGAGCTCAAATTTATCTTACATTCTTTTCCATGAGCGACATGTGTCTTACATGCATAACGATGTTTCTTACATGTGAATTATTTTATTTCTAAGCTGGAAACAAATCGTGGTATTGAAAGATATTATATATCTCATATTGAATACTAGTTTTATAAATGTCTAATAACTTTTTGCATAGTTTGTATCTTATGAATTAACTATTGTTTTATTTAATTGAAATGGTTAATAGGTAGTTAATGGTTAAGAGGTAGAGTAAACTAGTAAACTAGTATGAGTGTGTGGGTATAATGTGGAGTAGGCATGGATATCAGGTGGACTAAGTTTCTTGATAGGTTTGTCTCCTAGAGCAAGTTGGTTAATAAGTTTGTCTTGTTTACTGCATGCAATTTAGATTTAATCTTGTCACTCAGTGTGAGATGTCTATACTAGTGTACCTATAAGTATGTGTTAGAAATATGTGCTAGACATGGAGTTACATTGCCTATTTAAATTTAAATTTATGTGTTTTGTCAATTTCAATTTATGGGTGAGTGGAACAATTATACTTAAGTACCGTTTCTGCATATCCTTTAAATTCCTTGCTTTAAATTCATTGTTTTATATGCAACTTGGCATTGTTTCTAATTTATAGTGAGTGTGGATTTGCATAGTAGTTATCAGTTGTGAACGAAGATTAATTATTTTGGCTCAAATTTATGAATTTTAGTTTTTGTTATTTCATCAATTAAAATCATCAACACATTTCAATAGTCTAATATATGAGCTCACATGGCCTTAATCCCATCATTATCATGTCTGTCCTGCATCTGATACTCTCTACAATTACCCACCACTCTATGATGTAAACAATATTATGTCTATCTACTCGGCTCAGATCCACCTACAAGATGGATTTATGGTATCCACTATTAATCTATCAGTCCTCACTACCTCCACAAGTGCATCAATCATCTTCCAATCTACAAAGACGTCTGCAGTGAAGACATTGTTTGTGGCTTGCTACAATGTTAACCCGTTAACTGCTTAGTTATCTCGTAATATTAAGTTGGATTTAAATATAGCATACACACCTACTAGACACTATGTTGGGTATTTGATCATGCACCATGTATATAGACACACTGAATCAATACGTGTTTGCAACCACTGCTCGAGAAGTTTCTTAGTAATCCTATTAATAATGCCCCCTAAAAATCCTTTTGGAAAACACCAGGATTCCTCTTGACACTCACAGATAGGTTAATACACTGATTCCAGACCTTTGGACTTCGATCAGCTTCCTCAAACATGCTAGATGACCCATTGAATACGCTATGTCTACTAGTATAAATGTTATTCCAAATTTAACACCCATAGAAAATGCTATTAGTTGGTATAGTTCTAGAGCAGTTAGATAGCGAATAATAAAATAAATACCTCTGATTCCTGCCATTTTGATGAGGCATTGACAGAGCCCTTATGAAGGGAGAATCACTTCATGATCCTTCCTGAGGCATACCTTAATGGTGAGAGAGAGTTTAAAGTGAGTCGATATTATCCTCAACCAGAAATAAAATCCACTAGTAACAATTGAAGCAACATATTCACAAGCAAAATAAAAGCGGTTCTCCTCTCCCTTATGGTATTGAGTTCAAACTATTTAGTTAAGTGTGGGAAACTCTCATGTCCATAAATAAAAGTTAAAAAACGAAAAATGGCAATTGATCATATTCGCAGTTGTTTACTCGACCAGACCATTCATAAAATCCAATCATTATAAATGATTAGGGATGGGTTGCTCCAAAGGATGACCCAGTACGTACTTTATCAATGGGTTCTTCCTTTATTTCTTTTCAATGCCAAGAGAAATACAATAAAGTAGGGAAATATTAAGGCATGAAGCTATCTAGTTATAACTAATGACTAGAGGGTCAATAGCTATTATAAAATATCATATACAAGGTCAAAATATAACCTATGGGTCTGGTCGGGCTTTGAACTTTCAGTTTATGCATTAGTCATTTGTTTAAATCATGGTGATAAGGCAGAAGCTAAATTTTTCACTACTTACATCAGTCGATTTCCCTGGGGAGCAAACAACTAGGATGGGAAGGAGGCATTGTTTTGCCACCAAGAAACACATTTTCCTATATACGTGATAGTTTACCTCATCCACAAGTTGTGCTCATTACGATTCAATGAGCTGAGTGTAATATTCGTACAAGATTAGCTAGACCAGGATTATGATGTTACTAGTGGTACATTGGATGAATATGTGATGAGTACTATGAGAGAATATTAATCCTGCTACTTATAATGTGCTAGTACTAGTTTAGAGCTGAGCACACTAGTATGAATCCTTAATATTAATTATGCTATATTCAATCTGATGCCAGGAATATGCAAAAAAAATCCATATTATCGTGTTATCTAGGAGTAAGAGTACTAATATTATGTTCGTAATCAGTGCTATTACTTAACCATAGTTGATACGAGCTTTAATAATACAACTAAGTAATATAATAGTCAATAAGTCCTAGCTCCATGCACTTACATTAATTGCTTCATTTACCACTCATAAATATTTAGATAACTAAGATATTATACCTCCCTGATTTACCAAGCAAATTGTTTAACCTATGATTAATTTTAATAATAAAGGGCTAACCATACTACGAAAGCACTCTCTTTAAGCTTACTATGAAGAGTGAAAACACCTAGAGAAATAGAATGTTACTCATAGGAAAAGCTTGCAGTAAAATAATGGAACAAGCTGGTACTATTATTTACGGTAAGGTATGAGTTCCAGGTCTATATACAACTAGGTAGACATTAAGCACCTAATCATTTACTAAGGTGCTATGAATTATGTTAGAGTCCATTTGTTCTCAGTATAGTGAGTGAGTACTCAATTCTAATCCAGGTAATGAGCTACTTACTTTTGAATATAGGATTGTTACTATATATGGGCACTCACACGAAGTTGGTTCCACCTTTTAGTGCTACTTTAGAAAGAGAAAAAACACATCTGAAATGTAAATCTATAACGCATATGTGTTATTGATGCTACGTTTAGAAAACCTGAGCCAAAATCGAGGCTAAGGTTAGTTAGCCAATATCGCAAGTGCAATATATTGCACTTGCATTTTTAAAGAGTTACAAATCACAAATGTGATATATCGCACTTGCGATTTGTAAAACCATAAAAAAACAAAACAGAGGCCTGCAACCTCAATTTCTTATGCACAGTGAAGGCCGCGATATCGGGACAGCGAAAAACCACACCAACGATTTGAGTTTGAGAATTTGGAGGCACCTTTGGAGGATAATTTGCAAGGGCCAATTCAGAGCTTGGATCCAATGGAAGGTAAGCACTCATTTATTCACAATTGCTTTCAAATTTTGTTTTTTTTGTTAATTTTATAGTTTTTATATTTCTTAAAACTAATTTAATAAAAAAAATTGAATTAAATCAAACAATGATATATTAAAACACTTTTTTATTTGTTGTTTTAATCTTAACAGATAACAAAGATGTTGAAGATAATGTGTAAAATGAACCCACTAATAACCAATAACCAAACCCAAACACAAACCCAAATACAGACATAAACCCAAATATGGAGGGGGAACAAGACCAAAATTCAGAGATTCTAGATCGTTTGGGTGCATTGAGACGCCTTAACTCATTTTTTAGAGGGGGGACCATTTGAGACAATCATTAACCAAGGCATTGGATACCATAACATGCACAATTTCCAATGCCCAGGGAGCACTGTACAACATTAGCTCATACAGAGAATCCATGAGGTAATATTATTCTGATGGTTTGAGCTATAAAGACATAAACAAACTATAGATAACCAAAGACAAATTGTACTCATTATTCCGAGACCCTAGCACCGTATTGGTTCCACCCACTAGTCGAGCACACATTTCCATATACTGGTGCATGGAACCAAATGTGAAATCCAATTAGATGGATCGCTGGTACATGGTGTTCAATGAAGACCCTCATGGGAATAAAGAAATCCCATTCTATTTCTTGAGGAAGTTGTATGCAGAATTTATCTTGGGGAAACATGTTGACTATTTTGATATTTTAGAGTTCCAGGGTGTGGGTCATGGGATGCCCCAAGATAGGGAAGGGGATAGGACTGATCCTAACCATGTGCCACACCCTCCACGCACACCAAAACCCCCTTGGGTATATCCTCCTGCGGGTCCTATGATTGAAGATACATAGGAGGCCTTATTCGACTTGGAAGATACATTGCTTCAACATGGGGCTGTTGTCCAAGGAAATGTAGGCCAAGGGGTTGGCACTTTTGAGGCTGGCCCATCGCACACTCAGGAGCCACATACTAGGTCTCCAAACTATACTCTAGGTATAGACCGCACTGGAGACGTAGCACAACCGTAGAGGGTTCAGAGAGTCATGTTAATCCACATCCTTGCAAAGCATGTGGATTCATATGCTATGGGCTTGCTTCAGATTTTTGAGACAATGGATTACTTCGACATGTAAGTATAACTCATTCTTTTCATATTATATTTTGTTTTATATCATAATTTTAAATTGTTTCATAATTTATTTCTATTTAATTATCTAACAAATTATGTGAACAAATATACAGCTGGTGTCCCATCACACCCCAGATTCGCATAGTCCAATGATTGTTGTTGATAACATTGATGCGGCGATCAATGCTGCATATGGTTTTGGTGCTTCACCATTAATTGTAAGAACATTACTTTTTAATTTTTTATCATTATTTACATATTTATAGTAGAGATTGAAACATTCATTACGTCCTAATCTGGATAGAATATGTTTTATGCAGGGTGGGTAGGATGAATTTGTGGAATCCCAGCCAAGTCCCTCACATGTAGAGGAATATTCCCAGACACAGGTATTATTTTAATTATGTTTTTTATTATCCTTTTAATAATTCAACATGTATGCTTTTAATTATTCGAAATTTTCTAATTGTATGTTTATATTTTGCTACATAGCATGATATATATGCCAGCGGAATGACCTTTATTATTGGGGACCCTCCCCCCCACAAGGTACATGTATGTTTCGCTTTCTTTGAAAAAAGAATTTTCCGTCCATCTTTTATATGTCCCATTTTCTTTGTATTATCTGACATTGAAATATGTTACTTTATGCAGGCATCTATTGAGCAAGTGGTGCTTGAAGAGCACCAAATCTAGGTTTTGGGTGACCCACCTATGCCCCCCCTAGGTACTGTTGTCACCTTTCACACACCTAGGTCACGTGGCAGAAATCTTCAAGCCACTCGGTGTGTCCTTGGGGAAAAGTCTCGATTCAAGGCTATCACCTTGTTCTTGACTCCTCCGTTTAGGCTCAACTCCTAACGAAGCCAAGGGGGGTAGACCCTATTAAGTTACTAAGGATAATTACTTTGTGATGTTAAACTGAATGAGTTACTTAGGAGTTTTCAATTTAACTAAATATAATCAAAGATGACAAGATATGAAAATAAACACACGAAAGCACAATGCTGAGACACAATATATATATAAAGCAAAAAATGACCAGTGCCTTAGAATGGAGTCAAATCGATAAGATCAATGTGCTTGCATGTGCTTGGAGTGAATGTTTTACGATTGCCTCTTGGTATGTTTTAATTTAAATTTGAAGTGTGAGTTGTTTAAAATTAGGCAAAAGAGGGACTCCAGATATACCCGAGGGTACTTGGAGTATCTCCAAAACTAAACCTTTACGACTACCCGCAAGGAATATGTGGGATGAATGGAGTCTCTGGGGATTTTGTTCATAATGCACTCGTTAGGGTGTGATAGAGATCGGCACCCTGAGGTCACTTTTCAGAAGTTCCCGCTTCCTTTGGGTATTTTGCCATCGTAAAGGTTTGATCTAGGTGTTGGATTTTCACCTGATGGTTTGTCAGTTGGGGAGAGTAAGTCCTAATTATACTAGTCACTCAAGTGCTTCTGATACAACTTGACTGATCAGACGAACCGCAGCCAAGTGTAGAGCATACACACTGGAGTCTTGTAAATTTTAGTGAGTTTTGAGACTGGATGTTCTTGTTTAAAAGAAAACCCTCCAGGAACCTCTTTCGATCCAAGTGGATCTCAATCGGGGAATCGAGGAGGGGTTAATTTTATAATAGCTAAAAACAAATGACTAAAAATAAAATAGATACACGATTCAAGTTTTCTAATTAGTCCTAGCACGAATCTCTTTCCCCTTTCAGGTCAATCGGGAAATCGTGGGGTAAGTATTATGATTACGTTGAAATACAAAAAGTGGAATATGAAATTAATAATAAAATCAAGTATACTACCCTGTAGATTAGATCAATGCTAGTTTGAAAAGAAATGAGCAGAAAGCGATGAAAATGACATCGACACAAATCCCCCCAGGGGGATGGGGAATGGGATCGAAAGAGCCTATTCCAAAAATAATTTTATTTATTATTGGTTACAATATCAGCAAACTGAAATATCAGAAACTTCTTGGTCCTTATACAAGCTGAAACCAAGATCTTACAACTTTGCAAAAATTTTAAGATTTTAGTGAAAAGGGAGATCCCTGGGGGGATTTGAACGCTCCTGAGGCCACTTCCGGACAGCAGCTTCCTTTATTTTCTGTAAAACCTGCTAAAAAATAGTGAGCATGTTAGAATAACATATGCCCAAAATAAATTAAATAGTACCTTTGGATCAGCCTACCTTATCTCAAAAAAAATGAAGTTAAAACTAGCTAAACAGGTGAAAAAGGAACCAAGGAAAGCAATATTTCCTTGGGATCTTGGCTTGCTGTTTGTGCAGCCAATGAAATATGCACTGATTTATGGATTTAATATTTTTTTAAATAGAAAGGAAAACTGGTGCATGCAACCTACTGATTCTCTTTAACTTGTCATGCAAAATGGACGATTTCCTTATGCTAGATCTAGGGGACTTAATGATATTTTTCAAAATTGAGATCTAGAATATGAGCTCTGAAATATCAGATCTATGTATGTTTTACTTTGATAAAACAGATCCAAATGATTACAAATCTTTTGCACACCGTAACCAGGTAGGAAAATTGATTTTAAAGGAGGAAAAGGAGAAGAGAGGTGCTTGTTGTTGAAGCAGATCTGCAAAGGAGACTTGGTAGTGGAATACAGAGGGGCAATGTCTTCACAAATATTTTGGATGTGCAGTGGAGTCAAACTAGATCCAATCCTTAGATCCACAGCTCGTCCAATCCTTGCTACCTGAAAGCTAAACACACAATCCTGCATGAAACCTCATGAGATCTGGATATATATATGAAAAAGAGACAAGAATTACATGCAAATAAACTTATTAAACATGTATAATCAAGATATTATAACATATATTCTATGAGATATAAGAAAAACAAGTAACCTTACTTGCCCAACTATACTCCTATTGATTCAGCTGAATCGTTCAAGCCAGACAGGGTTCAGATGTAGAAATTGAGAGAAAAGCCGACAACATCAATAGCCGTAAGACAATGCTTAATCCACACACATGAGAGAATTACACCTTTTAGCCTCCAAAGCTTCTTTACTTCAACAATCAAAAGATTACAACAGTATTACAATAGCAAGCCCTTCAATCCAACTCTAACTAGCTTGGAAGAGGGAACTTGTGACTGGATATATACAAAAACCAGGAGAGCCAGCCTAGGGGGGCACAAATCCCAAGGATATAGATCAAATCAGCTGAAGGAGAGTCCATCAATGCCCGATCTGTGTCTAGCTGAGCCAAATCTAAGTTTCATTGAGTGTAACTGTCAATCGAGGGGCTGATCTGATTAACACCTCAACCTATTGACTGAAGCATCCACCAAAACTCATCCAGATGAGCCAAAAACGTGTGAAGGAGAAAGGGAGGGTGAAATTCTCGATAAAGGATGTTGAAGATCAACTCCAGATCTGATTTGATCACCTCCTTCAGTCAAGGATTTGTCAGATCCAGTAAATCTGCTTCAGATGTGACTGATTTCAATCAAATCAGCTGAGCATGCATTGATCTATGATTTTGGATTTGATCCATTATTCATCAATTTATTAATTAAAATAATAAATAATTGATTTTTGGGGATTTCTGACCTGAGTGATGGAAAATCACTCAAAACTAGGAAATAGTGGGTCCATGGGTTTACATGGTGCTCTTAGCTTAAAAATGAGCACCTACATGACTGAAACTGATTATCTGGCCCACTTTTATTACAAAATCAATTTTTCTAATTAAATTATTAAAAATAGCCTAAGTTTTGGAAAAATTAAATTTTAATAAAAAACACTGAAAAAATTGAAAAAACCTAGGGGGACTTAGACATGTTCATATGACTCGACCATGATGTCTAGCATGTTTATACATTGACACATAGACTCTAATAACCTCAATGGGCCTAAATGCCAAGTTGACCACCCCAACTTTGGAGGTATGGAGTGAAAAACTCAGAAATTATCAGTCGTTTATTCAACAACCAATAATAACAAAGGGAAAAAACACCCTGGGCTGATCGGATTGACAAATAAAGTCTAAGAGACCGAGTCTTTTACAGACACTATCATGCTATAACATTTATTACAATTCCCCCATGGGGTATGAACATGTGATATAGTACAACAAAGCTTCCCAGAAGCAAGACTGAAGGTTCTCTGAAGTTTGAACAAGTTATCCTTATCCAGATCACCAGGCTCACTTGATAAAAAACCACTAAGTACAACTTAGGTGGTAACAGGTACATGTATGTTTTGCTTTCTTTGAAAAAATTATTTTTTGTCCATCTTGTATATGTCTCATTTTCTTTGTATTATTTGACATTGACATATGTTATTTTATGCAAACATCTATTGAGACAGTGGTGCTTGAAGAGCACCAAATCTAGGTTTTGGGTGACCCACCTCTCCCCACCAAGGTATATGTATGTTTCATTTTCTTTAAAAACATCATTTTCCGTCCATGTAGTATATATGTCATGTTTTCTTTTTATTATCTAACATTGACATATGTTAATTTATGCAGGCTTCACCAAATCTAGGTTCTGGGTGACCCACCTCTCCCCACCAAGGTACATGTATGTTTCATTTTCTTTAAAAACATCATTTTCCGTCCATGTAGTATATATGTCATGTTTTATTTTTATTATCTAACATTGACATATGTTACTTTATGCAGGCTTCTAGTGAGGCAGCGGTGCTTAAAGAGCACCAAATTGAAGTTGTTGGTGACCCACCTCTGACCCCCCACCAATTACGTTTATGTCTCTCTTTCTTTTAATTGTGCTTTTAGTGATTTAACATGTACTTTTTTAATTATTTTAAATTGTCTAATTGTATCTTTATCCTTTTGTACGTAGGAATGTAATTTTGATTATGCTGTCGAATGAGCGGTCTTCTTCGCTAATGCATATAGAAATCCTTTTATCACATTGTCAGTTGTTCAACCCACTGGTTACATGCCTCTTCATGACCCCCAAGTATATTTATATATTGCTTATCTTGCTTATATTTCTTTTTGTACATGCAAGCATATTTTCCTTGTTTCCCCCATTGATATGTTGAAATTACATATATATTATTTTATGCAGGTTGATATTGAGCGAGTGGTGCTTGAAGAGCACCCAATCAGGGTCATCACTCACCCACCTCTCCCCCCCCCCCCCCCAAGGTACATGTATGTATCGCTTTCTTTGAAAAAGTCATTGTCCCTTCATGTAGTATAGTTTTATTTGTGCATGCAAGTATGCTTTTCATGCACGCATTGATTTGTTGGCATTCACACACACATACACACACACACATATGCAGCTTGATAGTGAGCAAGTGGTGCTTGAAGAGCACCCAATCGGCATTGTTGCTAGTGAGGCACCACAACCCACCATAACTTATTCACATACAGTAAGTAAAAATGTTATATTGTTTTGGAATTTGAACAAATGTACATAGAATTTTATAGGTTGATAAACTAACTTACAAATTTTGGTTTTTTTTATGTCTCCACTAATGCGACCACAGTCCCTCTTGTTCAGCATTGGGGATCACCACTAAGCAGCCGGAAAAGAAAGCTAGACTTCTCATAAGACATTGACAATGGCAGTGAAAGGGGGGATAAAAAGAATAAATGTATAGGGGGGATACATACATGTAACATTGTGTTTGTATACACATAAATATACAGTTTGATCCACTATTTTGTATTATGGCCATGTGGCATGCCAATTTTTGTAACATTATTTGTATGCGTTTCATATATGTTTATCTATGTCTTTCATTATGTATGTGTTTACTTAAAATGATAATGTGTGGTTCACCTATGTGATATTATGATATTATAGACCTTATCATGACTATCATACTGACTATTTGAATATTTCCAATAGTTGAAGGAAGAATTTATGACTCATCTAACTAAGATCAAGTAACAATTAAGTAATTCATGGGAGATAATCACTAGACACCATAACCATAACCATACCACACAACTACCTAAATTCAACCATCATCAACTTTTTAACATCATAACCATACCATACACTACCTAAATTCCATACACTAACATCATAACATCATAGCCATACCACTAACATCATACATGTGTTTCTACTTCTAAGCCATTCATGCATGTGAACTTCCACTTGTGATCCATGTTCAGCCCTATTCATTTTGTTTCATGTATGTGCATAGCCTACTTATATGGCCTTTTGGTTTCTACTTAAATGATACTAACCAATATAATGATCTAAACCTAAAGATACTAACATACCACACCATACTAATATACCATACCATACCCTACAGTACTAACATCATACCCTACAATACCATATAATACTAACATCATACCATACTAAGATACCATACCATACCCTACAATACTAACATACCTTACTAATATACCATACCATACCCTACAATACTAACATACCATACCATACCCTACGATACTAACATATCATACCATACTAATATACCATACCATATCATACCCTACAATACCCTATGATACCAACATACTAACATACCATAACATACCATAACACAAGTATCTTAATTTTCCCCTATTCATTTTGTTTCATGTATGTGCATAGCCTAGGTATATGGTCATGAAACCCTAGTTCCATTTCATAAATTCTCAACCCTAGTTATAGCATGCAATTTGTAGTTCATGAAACCCTAGTTGGTTTTCAATTTGTACATGTAAATGTGTTTCTACTTCCATCTCATAACTTGTAAAGAGGTCATAAAACCCTAGTTCCATATCATAACTTCTCAACCCTAGTTATAGCATGCAATTGTAGTTCATGAAACCCTAGTTGGTTTTCAATTTGTACAAGTAGATGTGTTTCTGCTTCCATCTCATAACTTGTAAAGAGGTCATAAAACCCTAGTTTGATCTCATAACTTCTCAACCCTAGTTATAGAATGCAATTTGTAGTTCATGAAACCCTAGTTGGTTTTCAATTTGTACATGTACATGTGTTTATACTTCCATCTCACAACTTGTAAAGAGGTCATAAAACCCTAGTTCCATCCCATAACTTATCAACCCTAGTTATAGCATGCAATTTGTAGTTCATGAATCCCTAGATGCTTTTCAATTTGTACATGTACATGTGTTTCTAGTTCCATCTCATAACTTGTAAAGAGGATATAAAACCCTAGTTCCATCTCATAACTTCTCAACCCTAGTTATAGCATGCAATTTGTAGTTCATGAAACCCTAGTCGATTTTCAATAAAGAAATATTATATCCATCCAAGGCCTAAAATGATAACTCGAATCACCTCACATGAATTAAAAGCACTAGGTATGGGTCTTGTGGCCTTCGACATTGTTGGGGGAGTAAACATTGGGATTGTATTCTAAAAAAATCTTCTAGGAATCCATGAACACGAAAACCAACTCAAATGACCTTCCATGACCTCTTGAAGTTACCCTTTACTTCGAGTGGTGACATGGATATCGTTAGAAGGTTTTGGATAGTAGATATGAATCCATGGGTATTGGACATTGTTAAGGTAGGAAACCTAGGCCTTGTACCATAAAGAAAACTTCTTAGAATATAGTTTTAAGAATTAAATTTGATCCACCATACATGACCTCGTGAGCATATACCAGACATAGTTGTGGGAGAAACCCTTAGTTGTTCTCGAGCACAATGTATACATCATGGAGCCTCAACATAGTCAAGATATGACACCTTGGCCTAAGGCCCTAAAAGATTCTTTTGTGTGTCCATGGAAAAAAATAATTCCTAAAAACAACATAAATGATATCACAATCCTTATCCTCATATTGGATTTGTTGGTACCATTAGAAATAATTTAGAGCTTTATATGAGTTTTGAGCCTTAGAGAAAGTTTAGGCAATAAAAATCAATCATTAAGTCTAAAAATAATCTTCTATGTCTTAAGCGTCATGAACAAGTGCCATGGACAAGCGCCTTGAACCTCCAATAATCTGACCTCATTATCTACAACCATTCACAAATTTTAGGCTAAGTGTCATACTTTTTCCACACTAAACCGCTTTGGAGGGGCCAATAATTACCATGACCTTTTCATTTTAGATGGGGTTTCTCCCAAAAACTATCCACTAACTTGGTATTTACTCTTTTTTACTCTCATACTAAGCTAGTTAAGCAAAAATGCATATGCGTTACAACATATATGCGATATGAATAACGCTATAACGCATATGCGTGTTTTTAAAATTAAAAACTTGGCGGGAATAAGGTTTGGCATTATGTTCACAATTAGCTTTGGACTACCGAACCTATTGGCTAGGACAAATAAACCAGGGCTATTGCGTGTCTTTTAGAACTCTATCAATATGCTCAATTTCGATGACATGTTTTGCTTTGACATACACAATATTTTTTTTAAGAAAATTTAAAAATATTGTAGAGTACAATCTTATGATTCTAAATATGTAATTTTTTCCTTCAAATGTATGTTTTAATTAGTTATTATTATTTTTCTAAATGACACAAGTTAGTTTTCAAAAATAGATACATCGATTGTTTTTATATAACTTTTGATTTCCTTCACCATTTTCCAAGAAAACTATATGGTGCACGAGAAGAGAGCAAGATATACAATATTATATAGAAATCAAGGATTTCATAAATTTTTGCCTCTAAAGTGTTGCACCTGCATAGGACGTTTTCATTTCGAGTTTTTCTGACTTCAATAATTAATAATAATAAAATAATTCATGAAAAATTATGAATAAATAGTGTTGCACTAGGCCCATATGTGCTTTACATGTCTCCAAGATTTTATACAAAATTGACATCATTTACCTCATATATTGCTGCATCCGCACAAATATATATGTTATGATGTGCTAAAAGTTTGAAAACCCAATTTCATAAAAACTAATTTTATAGTCATTTACACACATGTTTTCTGCATAAATATTATATATTATGAATGCTGATTCATTTACCTATCTCTTGTCTATTTACTTCATCTTCAAATACGTTAGGGAAGTACCCCTAATTCTCACCTAAATTCAAAGATTCTAGGTTTTCCCAGTATTATGTGGCATCAAAAGTGTCTTTAAAGGAGTCCATCATTGTGCATCAGCCCATATAGCTTATTGTGGCAAGAGGTGATTTCTACAACTCAAATGGGCGAGATGTGTCCCATATATAATGGTGACGTGGTACATGTCGGCTCAATAAAAATAATAATAATAATAATAAGTAAAAAGTAAAAAAAACTTATACCATGTTGTTTTATAATTAAAAAAATAAAAAATAAAAAATATTATACACATATAAATATACAACTATATTAGAGAAATACTCACAATCTTACAAAGTGAGTAGTAAAATTCAATTAACTTGAGTAGTAAAAAGAAAAATTATAAAAGGAAGAACATATAAAATTTAATTTTAAATTGGCTAAATTGTAAAACACATTTATGTAATTATATATCAAATTTCAATTTAAAATTTAGTTGAGTTGAAACCTAAGCAGACATAATGGATCAAATATGTGATAAGAAATAAATTACAACCATATTTATAAGGTTCTTTAAATGCAAATACAACTAGCAAGAAACCACTGGCCACTAAAACCATGTGTCTTAAACCACTTACATCCTTGCTCATTCCAAGTGAAGGTTAACCCTAACATGTAAATGTTCATTTTTAGTTATAGGGAAAAACAAGTCATTTCTCAAAAACATTTGGATAAATGTTTAAAGTCTTCATTTGATGGTAAAATATTTTTCAAAATCCTATTTATTATGGAAATCTAGGTTTTAAAATTTTATATGGATTATTTTACTCATTAACTACTCTTAATATTCACTATTAGTTTTAAAGAAAGACAAGTAAAGCAATTTTTGGAAAACTATTTGATTATATGATTATTAATGTTTCTCGGCTAATTCTTCTACCGATATTTACCTATTTTGAAATTACTTATTCTTCTACCGATATTTACCCTATTTTGAAATTACTTAAGCAAGTTGTCCATTTCCCTCCCAAGTATGAATACTTATTAGACTTTTTTGTAAATTAAAAAGGGTTTGCAACTCAAGAGAACTTGATCCCTTTTAGTGGTTGGTAGAGCCATAGTTAAGATGGATCTATACTAGTATAAATAACTTAACTTGACTAATGTACTACCATTAGTATGAGTAGTATCCTTGAATATTTAATTAGGTTTTCTGGTTAGTTATTGACTTATATATGTGCTCTGAATGTTCTTGTATTCCTATAATAATGGTCATACAAGGGCATATAACACTGAATAAGATGCATATTCTACATGATCAATCCTATTGCGATATGGACTGATTCTTTCCTATACTTACCCATTATTTCCTATTCTCTCTATGATTCTTTCCTATCTTGTAGATGACTGTTTCCTATCCTTTTTAGGATCCACAGCTTGATTATAGGATCTACAACCTAACTGTAGGATCGACAACTCGATTGTAAGATCTGGAAATTGATCCATTGATGTATATGTACCTGTACAATTCATTGTAATAAAGACATAATTATTTTTCTCTTGAACTCTGTTTTGAACTTGGTACCAGAGCCAAGAAGCTTAAATCAGTAGTACTCTCCATTGAACCATGGCCGATTCAGATTCTAAAACATCTGGGAACAAATCTGCTCCCATTATTATTCAATCTGAAGGTTTGTCGTTCAATACAGGGATTGTACTCGATGAAACAAGCTATGATTTATGGTCTCAAATCATGGAGATGCATTTGCTGAGAAGGAGAAACTCTCTTTCATTCATGGTAATTCATAGCCACTTACAGAGAAGGATGATGGATATGAGAAGTGGTATGCAGACAATCAAAAGGTCAAGAGATGGTTGTTAATGTCTATGTCCACAAAAATAATGAAGCGATATATTCGCTTACCCACCGCTCGAGCTATTTGGAAAGCTCTTTCAAAAGCTATTTATGATGGAGCAGATGAATTGTAGGTGTTTGTCTTGAATCAAAGGGCCTTCTCTGCGAAACAAAATGGCAGAACACTCTTGGTGTATTATCAATAATTAACCAAGTTCTTTTGTGAGTTCGATCATCATGATAAGGTGATTATGGAAAGTGAGAATGATGTTGAATCTTACCGAAAATCAGTTTAGAAACAAAGGGTGCATATTTTTCTTGTTGGATTAGATGGTGAATTTGAACAAATCCGTGATGAAATTTTGAGAAAGGATCTTATCCCCAAATTGGAAGCATGTTATGCTTTGGTCTTCCATGAATCTGTTTGACTCATAATGATGAATGGAGAACCAGAAAAATATGAAGCTTCAGCCATGGTGACTCGAAATCGGTCTAATCAGAACCGATCTTCCCAAAGTCAACCTAAGAACACTGATGGTGTCGATAAATCCACCTACAAATGCACTCATTGCAATCAAACTGGTCATACCAAGAGCCACTACTTTGAACTTGTGGGATATCCAGAATGGTGGGATCATATCCACGATTCACAGAAGAAGAATTCCAAGAGGACCTCCAATGCTGTAGTTGTCGAAACAAAGACAGCGAATGGTGTTGTTGGTCAGATATCGACATTAGCAGTAGCGGAAGGTAATGGTGGTAAGGTTTAAATATTTCTACACTTGTTTCTAATAGTGCATGGATAATTGATTCTGGTGCTACGGATCATATGACATTTGATTCTAGACAAGTCTCACCTCATAAACCATCCACACAAAAAATTGTTTCTACTGCCAATGGCTCTTCGACCCTAATTATTGGAGAAGAGTCTTTACCTCTCACTAATACTTTAAATCTAGATTATGTTTTAGTTGTTCCGTCTTTGGATTATAATCTGTTGTCAAATTCCCAAATCACCACTACCTTACTTTGTATTGTAATTTTTTGGCGTGATTTTTGTGTGTTTAAGGACATCCAAACGAGGAAAACGATTGGTTGTGGTGTTAGGTGAGGAAAGCTGTATTACTTGGACTTAGTGTCAAAGAGTTCGGACAAGTTGTGTCAATATTTAATGGTGGATGGCTTTAAGGGGGAGAAAAAGAAATCTAAAGTTTGGTTATGGCATCGATGTTTGGGGCATGCCTCCTTTGGTTACCTGAAGAAATTATTTCCTAGTTTATTTGTAAAATTTGATGTTTCTAGTTTCCATTTCTAGTTTCCGCTGTGATGTTTGTAAACTTGAAAAAATCCTTCGTGCTTCGTTTCCATTAAGTTTGAATAAAAGTCTAGTTCCTTTTATGGTCATACATTCTAATGTTTGGGTTCTGTCGAAATATCAATACCTTTGGTGGATCACGTTGGTTTGTTACTTTTATTGACGATTGTACCAGGATGACTTGGGTGTGCTTAATGAAGTCTAAAAGTGAAGTGAACTTGTTATTTCAAAATTTTTATAAAATGTTCCATACTCAATACAATGCCCAGGTTTAGGTTCTTCATAGTGACAATGGAGGAGAATATTTGAGTTTTGAACTTCAACGGTATCTGGAAGCACATAGAACTATTCATCAAACTACTTGTCCCAATACACCTCAGCAGAATGGGGTGGCTGAGAGAAAAAACCACCACTTGTTGGAGGTTGTCCGTGCTTCATTGATAGAAACCCATATGCCATTATCCAATTGGGGAGAAGCACTTACCTCTGCAGCATATTTCATCAACCGAGTACCCTCCAACACTATTAATTTCTAGATCATCTCAGGCTCTTGCTAAAGCGGTTGTTGCTACAGTCGTCCCAAATATATCTCCTCACATATTTGGTTGTGTAGCTTTTCTACACCTCCATAAGCATTAGCACAACAAGTTTTCTCCTCAAGCGTTGCGATGTGTCTTTCTCGGATATGCTTCTTATCAAAAGGGGTACCGATGCTATCATCCTCCAACCCAACGAATGTTTATTACATTAGATGTAAATTTTCATGAAGACTCGATGTATTTTTCCTCTGAGCCTGAAATTCAGGGGGAGTACTAGAAGGAAATTCAGACTCTATACTATGATGATCACATCTCTGAAGATGTGTTTTTTCTCATCCCAAAAGTAGGGGAACTCTCTGATGTGCTGAATCAAGAAGTGGGCAAATTGGATGTGGGTGGTTTGAATTTGGATCCAAGTAGTGATGAACACCCAAAAACTGAAGTTGTGGCTCCACCTCTGTTCGAGTCTCTCACACCACAGGAAGCTGATACACCAAACCAATCACTTGTTGAGGATGCTCCTGAACTATCTAGAAGACAACTACCACAGCATCACACTAGAGGTATTCCTAAACCCACATATGAACCTGATCTTTCTAGTAACATTAAATACCCCATGAGTCATTATTTGTCTAACCATCATTTGTCAGAATCAAAACAGTCATTTGTAAATCAGTTATCTACTGTATCTATTCCTAACAATGTGCAGGAATCCTTAGCTAACCCAAGGTGGAAAGCCACTATGAATGAGGAGTTGAAATCCTTGCAGGAGAATAAAACCTGGGAACTTGTTGACTGTTCACTAGGAAAGAAACTAGTCAGATGTCGGTGGGTTTACACTGTGAAGTACAAATCAAATGGTGCAATTGAATGCTTTAAGGCGATACTGGTGGCAAAAGGATACACCCAAACCTATGGGATCGATTATACAGAGACATTTGCACCTGTAGCTAAAATCAATACAGTATGAGTCTTGTTGTCTCTTGTTGCGAACTTGGGTTGGCCATTACAATAGTTTGATGTGAAGAAGGCCTTTCTACATGGTGAGTTGTCCGAAGAAGTTTACATGGAACTACCACTAGGATGCATGATACCAGAAATGCATAGTTGAAAGGTGTGCAGATTAAAGAAGTCACTGTATGGGTTGAAACAATCTCCGAGAGCATGGTTTGGAAGGTTCACAAAATCTATGAAAGCCTTTGGTCACTGTTAGATGAACTCAGACCACACTTTATTCTTGAAGAAACAACAAAGTAAGATAATTGCACTTTTGTATATGTGGATAACATGGTGGTTACAGGAAATGATCTCGAAGAAAGGGACGCTCTACAGGATTACTTGTTTAGAGAATTTGAAATGAAAGACCTTGGCTCCTTGAAATATTTCCTTGGGATCGAAGTGTCTTGGTTTGATAAAGGGATTTTTCTATCTCAAAGGAAATATGCCTTAGACTTGTTATAGGAAACTGGTATGTCAGCATGTCAACCCACTGATACACCAGTGGAAGAAGGATTGAAGTTATGTGTTGAGTCTGATCAGGTACCAGTTGATAAGGGGATATATCAAAGACTCATAGGAATATTGATTTACTTAGCACACACAATGTCAGACCTTGCTTATGCCTTGAGTATTGTTAGCTAGTTTATGCATAATCCTAGTGAGCAACACATGAATGCAGTTATGTGCATTCTGAGATATCTGAAATCTACTCCTGGAAAAGGAATTTTATTCACTAAAAATGAATATTTTCAAAGCGTGGATGCATATACTAATGTTGACTGGGTTGGAGCAGTCAATGATAGGAGTTCTACTTCAGGTTATTTCACCTTTGTAGGAGGTAACCTTGTTACATGGAGAGGCAAAAAACATAATGTTGTTTCACGATCAAGTGCAGAGGCTGAATTTAGAGGTATGCCACTTGGATTATGTGAAGCATTGTGGCTAAGACTTCTCCTCATAGATTTGAGCTATCTACCTAGTCATCCATTTCGACTGTATTGTGATAATAAAGCAACATGTGATATTGCTCATAATCTGATTCAACATGATCGAACAAAACATATGGAGATAGATAGATTCTTCATTAAGGAGAAGTTGGATCAAGAGATCATGGAGTTGCCTAAGATTTGATCAAAGGATCAGTTGGCCGATATTCTCACCTAAGCAATTTCAAGTCGAGTGTTCTCAAAGTTTTTGGGCAATTTGGGCATGTGTGACATATATGCACCAACTTGAGGGGGAGTGTTACAATATGGACTGATTCTTTCCTATTCTTACCCATTATTTCCTATTCTCTCTATGATTCTTTCCTATCCTGTTGATGACTGTTTCCTATCCTTTTTAGGATCTGCAGCTTGATTATAGGATTTGCATCCTGACTATAGGATCGGCAGCTCAATTGTAGGATCTAGAAATTGATCCATTTATGTATATGTACCTGTACAATTCACTGTAATAAAAGAAAAATTATTTTTCTCTTGAACTCTGTTTTGAAGTAATCCATGTTCCTTCATGTTCCTTGTAGTGACATAGAGCTGAATTTTCAATATAAAAAAAACTCCAACTGAGTACTTAGGATTGCAATTAGGAACATGAAGATATGAACGTTGATATAAATGGATTCTATATAATAAACAATGAGATGCAAAGATGGGTATAGAAACACACATTGCTTTCCCACTTGTGGGAGTTATATCTAGTTTCTTCTATTATTTTAGGTCGAAAACATTCATCTCATATGCTTGGACACAAGCATTGGAATCAAAGCTCGCCAAGCTAGATTCATTCATCCATGTTGTCAAATAGATGCACCCCTTAAAATTATGAAGTGTGACCAACATGGATGGAAAAACATGTCACAAAAACTCCAGCCTTCATGCATTCATACACATATTATTATATCATAAATGACCCCTTCATATTTATTTCATAAAAGTCAAGGGTATCCATAAACGTACTAATCATTTTCCAACAATTTTTTTGATAAGAACTATTCATAGTTATATAACTTAAATCAAAATAAGTAAACCTGTGCAATTTATGTTTGGCATCACTGCTACAACGAGGTGAATCTCAAAAGAGAATAATGCTCCAAATGAAAATAATTAACATATAAAAGGTCGGTAAAGGTAGCTGAAAATGCTCAAAATTAGAAATAACTTAACCCCTAAAGTTTTGGTGCAATCGGGTCCAATCCTTGATGGCTTCTCTAATATAATAGTCTACACCTCCACACATAGCAAAAACCACTAGCACACAAACCTAAATATGTATATATGTCAACACTATCATTTTGGGAGAAACGCCGAGAGATGTTCACGTTCGACGGCTATCTGTGCATGCATCCATTGCTTGGATGACACACATACAACAAAAAGCAATATTTAGCATGTTGCAGAGAATTTAATGTGGCTGTTGCAGGCTTGATGACTATTGGATCTCGAACAGCTCAATATCCAAAGGTCATCAATCCTGCTATAGCCGCATTAAATGCTTTGCAGCATGCTAAATATTGTTTGTCCACATACAAGACGATTAATGCGGATTAGAAATGTGGAGAAAAGATGTTGCTAGATTTGTTTTCATACTTGTATATATAGCTACTCCTTCAGAAAACTCTGTAGCATTGAATATTATTTCCACACACCAACGAAGCTAATTGGATCCTCCACTCTGTCCAACATTGTAAAGTCTACAACCCTGCAAAGTCTCAACATAAAAGCTCTCTTGAATTTTATAAAACATACAAGAATTACAGGATAGCTTAATCCCTAGATTCTTTAATCGTAGTGTTTCTTAAATCCTCTATAAGTGGTGTTTTATGACATTTAGCATGCACATAAAGTCCTTTTAAGCCAAATCCTTAGTAAAGCATGTTTTTTTATGATTGTCATTTATGTTTTCCAATCCAATCAAGATATAAAACATATTTGTAATCAGAACTAATTAGCAAATATCATTTCCATGATTTAACTGTTGCTTAGCTAGTAGTACAACTTATATAACTCCAAGTACTTACATGATAGATGATAGGTTACTCAATCACACTATGCTTACTTATATTGTGATATAATCATAGATCAAACCTTTTTTACTAGTTAGATCAAATCCTATTAGTGTCAGTATTAATCACAACTTATTATGAGATTACAACCTATTTATCACACAATCTATAATTTAGTCGCATTAGTTCAATATCACTATTAATTAGGGCATATGTTTTATATCATACTTATTATGAAACATCTATATGAACATAGCTTAACAACACAAAGTAAGTAGATATGAGTGATCTTATTATTGCATGTATTACTCTTGTATCTAACCTGGATAAGTGAGTGATTCCCTTTGAAAGCTGTGTACGATATACTGTACATGAAATGTTTTCCCAGGAAAACAAGGGAATCTATTTCAAATGAGTAAATTCCATACCCCTTAGTCCTTATAATATGATCCATGAAGTTTAATGAAAGATATGGGGTGGCTACTTGTCTATGCATTCAAATTCACCAAATCCAGTAGCCCATTACCAAGTGCATATGTTGGGAGATATAGGTTTGGAAAGAAAGGGTAACGTTCATACTACAATAATAGGGATCCCTATAGTTCATAATTTATCTTATAGTTAACTCTTGTCCATTCTGGAACATATTCATTTGAATCGAGGAAGCTACACGGTCTAAGTTGGTATAAATTCGTGTGAGTTGCAGTCCTCTAGGTCCTGTGGTTTTCTGTACCAGCGAATCGACCAACTGCACTGTCTTTAACACGTATGGGTTGTTTTCGATCAAAGCACCTACAGAGTTGCCAAAGTTGTTTTTCCCTCCACCGAAGATGAGCTTCTCACTTCGGTTGCCAACGCCACGGTGAAAATCGTTGTAGATGCCAAGCTCAATCCTGGACAACGATTTTCACCGTGGCGTTGGCAACTGAAGTGAGAAGCTCATCTTC
>LPNX010470775.1:464837-477664 GCA_001517045.1 Pseudotsuga menziesii
AATAAAATAAAATGTTATTCCTCATCCCACCCAAATAAAATAACCCCCAATATTTATATCACCATGTCAAATTAAAAATCCCCATGACCCCTTAATATGGGGCAATATATTTCTTACGCTTTTAGGAGTATTCAAACCCGCAATATGAATGGACATGATATAATATTTCCTTGCTAGTGAACCCCCCTGTGAAGTGCTCAAGCCAAGCCAAATCGGTGTGAAATTGGTAAGGTCTCATGCATGCATGGGTCTGCCTGTATTCGATCCACCCCAAAGGGTTTTTAGTTTCTATGAGTGACCGGTAGTTCCTTTAATGTCTTTCTTTGTTGGGGCTCTGTTCCTTTATTGTCTTTCTTTGTTGGGGTTTTTTTCCTATTGTGGTTCCTTTATTGTCTTTAGAGCCTTGACAGCTTTTAGCATGCTTTATTATGGTGGTTGAAGGAGGGCAATATTTTTTTCTGCATGGTGATTGTATAGTAGTTGACCACATTTTCTACTACACCTTCACAACATTATGAATATGTGAAATCTAATTGTTTATTGATCTTCAACTTTCATGGAGAATCCTTAAATATTGCTTTGGTGCACCAGACATGGTTTAGTTCTTAGTGCTAATGGCCTCTTTGGCAGCTTCTTTCCAAGAGCAGTATGACATAATTTATAGGGTGCACTGTGCAAGTATTGTCAGCATTTGTCCAAAGCTGAAAAAATACTCGTGTAATCCTTTTTATGACTAATATTTGATTAAAGAAGCATTTGGCATTGCAAACTCTTATGTGTCCGATGGTGTTAACGTTCTTTTTAATGTGGATTATGCATATTCTTAGTCGTTGCAATTGGATGTTATGAGCTAGAGTAGCATTATGTGCTCACAGTTATAAACTTGTGAGCCCCTGTCAGGATGCTAGTAGGCACCTACATTCTGCTGATTTTTTTTCATGTATTTAATTGTGAGGGTGAAATTGTGAATCACAGTTTTAACTTTTAATTTTAAGCTATTGCATTGTAAGACAGATGTGATTGGTGTGTGATTGAGAGTTGCAGAATTTCATACTTGGTGTCATAATTCCTAGTTTAATCTTTAATGCAAATTTAAGTAAATACACTTTGTTGTTTGGGGTTTTTTTGTAGAATGCAGTGATTGTATAGTCTGTTTTTTAGTATATACATAGTCTATGGTTTCAGAGTTGTTTAGAGAGTTTTTTTTATTCCTAGTTTAGGGTCTTTGTTCATAGGAAGTGCAGATCTGTGTACCAAGAAGTAAAATCTAACAATAGGCATGTACATTCTGCTGATTAAATTATGTTATTTCATGTTTTTATTCTCTCAAAGTATAAAGAACATTGGCTCTATATTTCATTGGAGTATAAATATAATCACCGCTTTTGGTTGCAATGATTCCTAGTCTGTAAATTCAGTTCAAATCAGGTCTTTGAACAACAATTCACTGTTACTGATGTCTTCTTCTTCAATCATATATCAGATTCTTCAATTGGTTGTCATATCATCAATGTATCATTAGTTCATGAGTACCTTATTATCAAACTAAATTAGCCCTTCAAAGAGATTTTAACAATGTTTCATGTAGAGACTTGGGCCCTTAAATAATTTTCAAGAATAGTCATAATATGATTCTTACGCTCAGTCAAACTATCTCAGCCATGTAGTTCATAGTTCAATCATGGTTTACCAAAATAGTACCAAATTGGACTTACACAATCAAGACATACACCTTATTCATCCTTGGTCTGCAGTCTTCTGCTACTTGTCATCTCTTTGATTTTGCAATGGGTGTAGCTTTACTGTTGAAGTTTGTCCCTTTTGTCTTGTAGCTTTTCATTTATAGGAACTAATCCCCCTAGGCTTGTAATTTCTATGCTTACTCCTAGTTTTTGTCCCTAATCATGTTGAGGCATGAAAGGTGATCTTCACAGCTATCATATCTTCTTCCTTTAAGATAGATGACATCCTATTTCACATTCATCTTTGAAGATGATGCCAAAACACTACAAGACTTGTTAAGAGAGTGTACTTAGTTTTGTAATCAACTCACCAACTTCATATCACTTGATCAATTATATTGCTTTTAAGCATATATTTTCTTGGTCTTTTTAATGACACCACAATCTTCTTATTCCATCTTGTCTCTACATTGCACTTGAAAATGAATATAGAGATAACACTAATTCTTAATCTACCCCCCTCCAATGAGTAGAGGCCATCCTTTATAGTGTTTGGGATGCTATCTTAAAATTGTTCAATTAAAAGACCCCATATACTTTCAATTAGTTACACAAGGTTACTTCTAGAACTACACCGAATTTACGTACTTCACAAATTTATAGTAAATGCCACATATATATTCCAGGATAGTTGGTTGGGAGGGTACATTTCCCTTCATACCATATATGCATTGATACTACTTATAGAATTGGAATAATTATGTAGACTATACGTTTGAACCTTGTGTTGGAATTTTTATGCTCAAGGCCTTATAAAGAAGTGAATGCATGTGAAGTGTGACATCCTTAATCTATGCAATGTGTCTATTCCATTTATAATAATCCAACTATTATTTAAAATTCATGTAAATAAACTAATAAATATTTGTAAAGAATAATTCATCATACTTTTATTTATATGTGCAAGAGGCTCGGAAAATAATGTTGATTTGAGAGAAAATGGTCATGTAAAAACTAGGCCAAAAGGCATTGGTTTAAGGAGGTTAATAGGTTCAAAAAGTGACAAAATAGACACCCAACGTTATCCCCAACCAATAATATAATTGTCCTTATATTTTATCTGTTGCATTGGTAACTGTTTTCCTTCAGTAACTACAGCAGATCCTTCCCCCAGGTTTCTGTGCACAGTAGTGAGGCATGTTGGATGAGGGTGAAGCAGTGGTGGCAGGGATGGGTGCAGCAATAATGAGGCCTCTATAAAGCATAGCAGTCATCTAGGTGTGGTTGAGGATGCATGCATTAGAGAGCCAACATTAGCTTTTTCTTGTTGTAGAAGTGTTGTTCCAGATTTAGGACAACACATGCATTTTCATTAGTTAAAGGTATTTTTTTCTTTTGTTAAGGTCAGTTCTTAAACTATGAAAGTGCATGCATCAAGGGAGTGGGCCAGATCTGGGACAGGTCACAGTTACCTAGGAGGGAGGCATATGCTTTCATGCATTCAATTCTCTCTTAATAGGCATTCTATTCCTGGCAGAGTGATACATGTAGACTCTAGGCAGAGTTAGGGTTAGGGTTTTCTCCTAGCCTAGGGAACACCACATGGATGATTACAATTCATTTTAACCTTATCCTTTCTTAGACTATAAAATAAAGGCAGGGCTCGCTATGCATAGATGACAGTAGGAGTTTGTGAGACTTCAGTTTTGAGCTAGTGAATTGAATTTCTTATTTCTGAGTCAATATAAGCAGATGTGATTGAGAGTTCAGATTTTTACTTGGGGTTTGTTTTTTCAGATTGTATGTGTATGCAGGTTTAGTGTTTGGACTTTGTTGTTTTGAGAGATGTTAGTAGTTTTTAGTTTCCTAATTATTAGGTTTTAGTTTCTGAGTGCATATCTGTGTACCATGTGCTAAAAATTAACATGGTATCATAGCATGTTATCAAACATCTTCTAGGAGCTATGTATGGAGTGGGATTCTCCCTGTGCGAGGGAGTTGTCAGAGGATTTCACTGGGTGTTATATCTTAACTTTAGTGACAGAATATCCCAAAAGTAGAAAATAAGCCTGACAGGTTGAATTTTTTCTTCAAATATCATACATAGGATTTTCCCACGATACCGCATAATTGAAAAAAAATTTTAAAAAAAAACAAAAAAAACCATATTATCTATGCAATAAAAGCATGAAGCCATCCCAAAAGTAGAAAATAAGCATGACAGGTTGAATATTTTCTTCAAATATCACACATATTTTTCAACAATGAGGAAAGTCTTGATCCTGTAAAACAAATGAATCGATGCACATGAGTAGAACTGTTTTGCAGGTCTAAACATGTGCATAGACTAAATCTAATTAAATGATTTGAAAACGTTATAGTAATGTCTAGAACAGAAAGGGGAAAATAAATCTGATAGTCACTCTAGTGACACTATCTTGGATTACAGTTTTGGTTTTTGCTTTTGTATAGAAAACCATAACATAGTATATATTGTGTGCCCTAGTGATTGGATTATTTTCAAACATTGTGGTAGGGTCGTGTGATCCTTAGATTTAGTTGTTCCATTACTTTTCTTGTTATGACATTTGATTAAGCAATTGAATCTAACACGCAGTTATGAAGGAGAATATTATCAACTAAAAGGGAGACATAAAAAGGTGGGTGGTCTTCCCTTCTCGGATCAACACTGTTGAGGACTATAGGCATATCCTTAGGTTTAATAGGTTCATCTTCAAAAAAAGCATTATTACTAGGGAGAGGATCCTCTTTGACAACATTATGAGTTTTATTTTGACTATCCTCTATGAATTTTAACAACTTTTCTTTTGACCAGGAGTTTGAATGATATTAGTTGCATAAGCAGAGACCTTAACATCATTCCACCATTTTTTAATTTCAATCTTTGATTCTGGAACAACAGGGGGATTTGGAAAAGGAGGAGTTGTTACCTTAGGTTTGTATTGTTTAGCTGGTGAAGACTTCTCCTTCCTTCGATAAACTGCTCCCTTGAATCTATCCTCCTTCATTTCCTTGACCTTTTCTGGAGTAGGAATTTCACCACAGAAATGGGAAAGGAGGTCCTTCTCATGACTGTAATCTATGGCATGCTGCCAATGCTGGTTTGACAAAGGGTAGGTTTGGCCTACCATGTATACATGATCAAGCTCGGTTGAAGTTGTTTCCTGACCACTGATCTTAGGAAGTCCATGTTCCATGAATTGATTTGAAACATAACAAGTACTCTCCTAGTGGAATTGTTCATAGGGTCTACACCATTGAATCACTTCCTCCACCATGTTAGCTGAGTCTAACGGGTTTGCAATCCTAGGTTCTTGATGAGGGTCTTTCTTCTGATACATCTAATTTTGCTTGGGCTGAAAGTTCCTTAGTCCATTATTCCTTTCCATCATCACCAATCTATTCTGCATGTGACTCAACTGTGCAACATGATTGCCCATTTGTTGGTTTTGATTAGTGACCAAGGTTTCGTCATTTCTACCATCTCTTTCATGGGATATTTGGAAGTGGCATTCTCTTTTGACTCAACAGCCTTACCCTTGGTATCTTTGTTGCGAGAAGAGTTTCCTCTGGTGTATCCAGGTATGTTAGATTTACCAATGAATGCATGTTTGTTTCAATTTTCTCGGCAAGGATCTGGACAACTTTAAGATCGGTAGGTTCTTTATCTCTCAGTTGGTACCTTAAGTCACCGGAGAAAGCTTCAATGTAGTATATGAGGACAGAAGCATTATTTGGTTTGATGTCATCATGAAGGTCCGAAACCACATGCCTAAATTTAGTGTTGAATTCCTCTATGGTTTCATTCTCCATCTTCTTGATGTTGTGGAGGGAAGCAAGTTGATGTCTAGGTTCCTTATTTTCTCCCCACTTCTCCCTAAAACTATCCAGGAAATCCTTAAGGGTTTCATATGAGTTTTTTTCCAAGTAAAGGTACCATCCTCCAGCCTCTTCTTCTAAGGATAAAGAAAACAACTTCATCTTGACATCATCGTGGTCATTGGCCGCATCAATGAAATAAAAGACTAGGTGCTTTTGAAACTTCCACAGGTGGGACTTGGTGGTGATGTCATTGTTTCCTTGGAAGGTAGGAATTTTTTTGACAGCATCACTTGGGATAGCATGAGGAGCACCTGCTATCTGAGAAAAGTCAAGGGGTTTGAAAAAATCAGACATTAAGGTAGATGGTTGAGTGTGACTCTCTTCAAATATGTGATGGATATATGAGAGGAATTGGTCTCCTAAATCTTCAAGGATTCTATGAGAATTCTTCCTATTCAACCTTTCTCTAATAAACATTTCAGGATTAGGGAGAGGATTGAATAATTGTTCGGGGTTCCTTGGGGTAGAAATCCTTGGAGGGATATTAGACAGTGGAGTCGCCAGATGGATCGAGTTTTAATTTTGTGTTTTAAAGACAAGATCAATCAAATTTTTATCTTTTTATTTCTTTAGAAAAAAGGTAAGCTAAGTCATACTTGGGAATAAAAAGATTCATCCCTGACAACAACGCCAAAAGATGTTGCTGCCTTTCACACACCTAGGGGGGAATGTGGCAAAAATATTCAAGCTGCTCGGTGTGTCCTTGGGGGAAAGTCTCGATTCAAGGTTGTCAGCTTGTTCTTGACTCCTCCGTTTAGGAAAAATCCTAACAAAGCCAAGGGGGGTAGACCCTACAAGTTACTAAGGCTAGTTACTTAGATGATGATGGTATTAAATGAGTAAGTTTTTTAGGAGTTTTGACTTAACAATTGTAAACAATAGATAACATGATGAGACAATCACAAATAAGCACGATATGAAACCCAATCACATATAGATTGAAAGAAATAAATAGTTGACCAATGCCTTTACATGGAGTCGAAAATAATTAAGAGTGGTTGCAAGTGGAGTGAATGTTGTGCAATTGTATCTTGGTATGTTTTAAATTAATGTGAAAAGATGAGTGAATTAAATTAGGTGGGGGGGACTCCAGATATACCCGGGGGGTACTTGGAGTATGTCCAAAAGTAACAACCGCTGCGACTACTCGCAAGGAATGTGTAGGATGGATGGAGTCTCTGATATCGTGTTCATAATACACCCACTAGGATGTAATAGAGATCAACGCCTCGAGGTCACTGTCCAGTAGTTCCCACTTCCTTTGGGTATTTTCCACCGTTTATGGTTTAATCAAGGCATTGGATTTTCACCTGAGGTGGTTAATTGGGGAAAGTGAATCCTAATTATTCTAGTCACTCCTGTTACTTTTGATGCATCTTGATAGATCAGACGAACCGCAGCCAAGTGCAGAGCATACACATCGGAGTCTTGTAAATTTTAGTGAATTTTAAGAGTGTGTTCTTGTTAAAAAAAAGACCCTTCAAGAATCTCTTTCCATCCAAGTGGACCTCAATTAGGAAATCAAGGAGGAGTTGATTTTACTTCTTGCTTTTGAAAGGTAACAATAAAAAAACACAAACCATAGGTTCTCTAATTAATTCTACCACGATCCTCTTTCACCTTTCGGTTCAATCGGGGATTCATGGGGTAAGTATTAGTATTAATTTGATTTCAAAATATGGAATAATGACAAATATGATCAAAGTGTATAGTCCTACATGACAAGACTAATATAGAGAAAAAAAAGGGAAAAAAATGCAAAAAAGTGAAACAGACGCGAATCCCTCCCAGAGGGGATGGGGAGTGGAATGAGAAGAGCCTACTCAAAGTGATTCTTTTATTATTATTAAGGGTTACAATATCAGAAAAATAATTTTCACTTTGGTCCTTGTTATCTGGGATCCAAAGGCTTACAACAAGTTTACAACAAGCCTAATAAGGAAGCACAGCAATGGGGGAAGCCTCTGGGAAGCTCCGGTTCGCCCAAGAGTCAAAAAATGGGCAGAGTCTCCTTCTTTTTTTTGTTAAACCTGATAAAAACCAGCAAGATGTTAAAATCAAATGTGCCCAAAAACACTTTAAAAGTGCTTTGGGTCAGCACACTAATTACCGAAAAAAAAAGACTAAGTAAAAATTGTTAAAAAATAAACAATTTAGTTTTGCAAAAGGGAACCAAGGAAAGCAAGCTTTCCTTGGGATCTTAGCTTGCTTTTGGGGCATCCAATATGAAGTGCACTTTCTTGCAGAATTTAAATCTTTAAAGAACAAAAAAAGAAACTACCTTATGAGCAAGCTTTAGATCTACGATTTAGCTACTTGCAAAAAGGGAAATTTCTACACCTAGATCATCTACCTTTAAAATATGATATTCTTTATGAAATTTCATATCTAAGAAACAAGACTCTTAGGAACTAGATCTAACAATGTATAAGCAATTTTAAGAAGTAGATCCGATCATAAGAGGAAGAACAAGTAACCGGAACATTGATTTTAATAGAATGGAGGAAGAGAAGGGGAAAGGCCTATTGTTGGGTATATCTACAATGGAAACTTGTTAGTGGAATACAGAGGGGCAATGCCTTCACAAAAATGTCAAATGTACATTGGAGTCAAACTAGATCCATGGCTCATCCAATCCTTGCCACCTGAAAGCTAAATACACAATCCTGCACAAAACCTTATGAGATCTAGATATATATATGAAAAAGAGACAAGAATTACATGCAAATAAACTTATTAAACATGTATAAGCTATATATTCAAACATATAAGCTATGAGATACAGAAAACAAGTAATCTTACTTACCCAGCTACACTCCTATTGATTCAGCTGAATCATTAAAGCCAAACTAGGTTCAAATGGAAAAATTGAGAGAAAAACCGGCAACATCAATAGCCACAAGACAATGCTTATTCCACACACATGAGAGCATTACACCATTTAGCCTCCAAAGCTTCTTTATTCCAACAATGAAAAGATTACAATAGTATTACAATAGAAATCCTATTCTCTCCAACTCGAACTAACTTCAAGAAGGGAAGGGTATCCTCAATTTATAGCAAGATTGGTCAAGAGGGGTACATGCCTGACTAAAGGAGGGACTGCATCGGATGGAGAGTTAAGCTGAGCTTGATCTAATGATGAACTAAGTCTAACTGGACTGGAACTCCAAATCAAAGTGACACCTCACTTATTGAACTAACCCATCCATCAAACCACTACCAGATTGATCCATACGTGTGGAGGAGAGAGAAAGGAGGGTGCAACCCTCAAATCTGCATGAGCCAATTAAGATACTCTTCATCCCTGATCAATGCCTTCAGTCAAGGAATGACAAATCCCATTCAATATGAAGCCGATGAGACTAATTTCAATCAAATCAGAGAAAATTCCACTAATTTAGGATCTTGGATTTGCTCCATTATTTAATTAATATTTGATTTTTTTGGATTTTCTTACCTGAGTGATGGAAAAATCACTCAAAACTTAGGAAAAGTGGGTTTATGGGTTTATAGGGTGCCCTGAGTTAGAAAATTAGCACCCCCATGAATAAAACTAACTTTTAATCCCACTTTTATTACAAGAACAATTTTTCCAATTAGACTATTAAAAAATAGCCTAAGTTTTGTGGAAAAATTAAAAAACAAAACAAAACAAAACAAAACCTAGGGGGACTTAGCACATGTTCATATGAATCAATCATAATGCCTATCATGTTTATACATTGAAACACTGACTCTAATAACCTCAATAGGCCTAAATGTCAAGTCGACCACCTCAACTTTGGAGGTATTGAGTGAAAAACTCAAAAATTATCAGTCGTTTATTCCACAACCAATGATAACCAAGGGAAAAAACACTCTGGGCTGATCGTATTAACAAATACAGTCCATAAGACTGAGTCTTTTATGGACACTACCATGCTAGAAAATTTTATTATAACTCCCCCAAGGGGGTATGAACATGTGGTAGATAAAAAAACACTTCCCAGAAGCAAGTCTGAAGGTCTTCTAAAGTCTGAACAAATCATGTGTGTCCAGTTCACCAAGCTCACTTGATAACACTGACTAAGTATGACTCAGTAGGTAAGATTCAAGCCATCCTATCCCATCCATGCATATAATGCAGTAATTCTAACTGAAGGCTAGGTGAACCAGGTTGGTAATTGTAAAAATAATGGTAAGTAGGGAGTAGCAAGGGATCAAAGGTTAAATATTCAAGGTTGTAAGTGCCTAACCGCACCCAATAATCTGATCTCATAAGTTAGGGTTGTTTATACTGGAATTTCCATGAAAACCCTCTCTCTTGGCTGCATAGGAAGCTCCAAAAAGTCCTTCCTCCTCTAATTTACCATCCATTTCATAAGTAGGATGAAGCATTAAATAATGAATGGGTGAGGATAGCATGCATGCACATAAGTAAATCTAATAATGAAATTTAAGTAGACTGAGTAAGATAACATGCTTCTACTGCTACAACTAAGATTCCTAAAGCAAGGTGTCGGGAAGTATGTGAAAGTTGTATGCCCACCCATACAACGATGCTCCATGTGAAGCCCGCCCGAACACAAGCCCTTATAAGGTTAAAAAAATGTCCATATAGAGCTCTAAAATGGCCATTTAATAGGTTTCGACCTCATCCGCTAAGTACCCTCCCTCTAATTATTCTACCTAACTAATGTATTATTATGTGTGTGTGTGTGTGTGTGTGTGTGTGTGTGTGTGTGTGTGCTTTGTTGTATTGAGACAATATCCTTCCTTCCTTCCTTCCTTTCCTCGACCAATCCTCAGGGAGGGAACCCAAATGGTGAATGGAGCAATCATTCTGGATTCATGCATTGGTGTGAATAGGCAGCTCAAATTCTTGGGCCTATTGGTTTTATTGTAACCCAATAAAGTGTGGAAATTGAACCCAGGTATTAGAACAATTGCCAATTACACATGCAAATTACTCACAAAAGGAGACTGAATATGGAGCAAAACACTAAGCTGTATTGAATAAGTGTACAATATCCAACCCTGTGAAGTCATAGGCTACCACAATAAATAATTACATGAGAGATTTGAATGCATAAGGATGCCATTCAAATTTAGTCAAAAGAAAGCTTACTAAATCTAAGCAAATCCCCCATAGGTGCATAAAGCACTTTCCAAATCCGTCTAGGAGCTCACGAATTGGAAAAATCAATTAGGCAAGCTAATAGATGGTGGAAGGACAAATCATACATGCTTTTCATAGGATAAAAAAGTGGAGGATGATGAGGACAAAAAACAAGTTAACTTCACCTAGTCAAACTTTCCCAATTGCCTTAAAACTCTGAAAAAGCAAGCAATAAAGCAGAAAAAGCAGACATGTGCTAGGGAGGCCAGGAATAAAGCAGATTTGATTCCAAGAGGTTTCCCAAGCACTCCATGACTCAAAGTTAGCAATTTTGGCCACTATGGATGTGTGGAGGATAACTTGCATAAGGTGGAATATGGAAACTAGGCAAACATGACAAAAATTGGATTAATTAATGTCTAAGGTAGCTAACTATGGGTTGATTATTCTAACACCCCCCCTTAAGCCTGACTTATGAGTAAAATATCAAAAAATTATAGGGCCTAGCAACAAGGCTTAGTCACCCTTTACATACTGCATGTCCATTTAACCAAGGAAAAAGGCAAAAACCCAGTGGAAAAAATCCTCCCTTAAACATGGACAGTAAAACAAAATTTGGAAATCTTGTCATCACGCATGCTTCACAGCATGCTCAGCAATCCCCAGCAGTGATTTGAGATTGCTGAATGTCTTCTCACAAAAAACTTTGGTGAAGATATCTGCTACTTGTTCTAAAGATGAATAGAAAAGTAGGTGAATGGTGCCATCATGCACAAGCTGTCTGATGTAGTGCATATGGATCTCAATGTGTTTGGTTCTCTGCTTCTGAACTGGATCATTGGGATTTCCAGCTAGTTCTCCAGCTGCATGAATGGTCTTGGCTGCCCATTTTGGTCTTGTAGGACTATTAGGATCTGCAATCAAATCATCATTATCATACATATCAGAATCAGCATGTTCAACTATCTCTTCACTTACATTCAGAGGTTCTGGTGGTGAAGAGGATTCTCCAACTTCCACTGCTACTAGGGGCTCTTCTTGAAACTGAACACACATTTCAATGAAGGATTTGTTTGTGCTCAAATTGATCAGCTTGTACCCTTTTTAATCTTCAGAGTACCCAACAAATAGACACTCTTGGCTTTGGGGCTGCAAAGCCTTCCTATTTTCTATTGGAATTCTAGCCCAAGCCCTTGAGCCAAAAATCCTAAAATGGGTCACATCTGTCTTGTGTCCACTCCATGATTTGAAAGGAGTCATACCATCAAGCCATTTATGAGGTACCCTATTTTGGATATAGGCTTCACAGTTTATAGCTTCGTCCCAAAACTTTGGTGGGAAATTCTTAGCCTCCATCATGCAGGTTGCCATCTCTTTCAGTGATATGTTCTTCCTCTCAGCAACACCATTCTGCTGTGGTGTGTAAGGGATAGAATGTTGCATCTGAATACCTACATCTGCACAGTATTGAATGAACTCAGACTTGACATACCCACCACCATTGTCAGATCTAAGGACCTTGAGTTTCCTCCCAGACTAGTTTTCAACCAAAGCCTTAAAGACTTTGAAGAGGCCAAAAACTTCAGACTTGTGTTTCAGGAAGTAAACCTAGAAATACCTGGAAAAGTCATCTATGAATTTCAATGCATATTTGGCATGAATCATTTACATATGAGGAAATGGGCCAGCAACATCACTGTGGATCAACTCAAGAGGTGCAGAGGTTCTCTCATGACTAGCTTTCTTAAATTTATGCTCTGGGTGTTTTCCTAAGATGCAACCTTGACAGACTCCTTTGGAAAACTTAATCTTAGGTAACCCTATGACCATTTATTTTTCACTAAGATAAAAAAGATACTTGTAATTAAGGTGGCCAAATATTTCATGCCAAATCTTGCTTGCCTAATTAGCATGAATCAGAAGAGCAGAGGGGTTTGAGTAGGGTAGGAAGTGTGAGAACATGTATACCTTCAAAGTGTGATTTGCAACTCCTTTTGCAATGAATTTACCACTTGAGATCTCTGTGATCTCAACTTCATCAAGGGAGAATATGACCTTCTTTGGAGAACCTGTGTGGGTCATCTGATACACTGATAAGAGGTTAGAGGCAAGACCTGGAACATACAACACATTGCTGAACT
>LPNX010470775.1:477846-515346 GCA_001517045.1 Pseudotsuga menziesii
TTAATTCCTCCTTGGTCGAAACCATATGTCTTGAAGCTCCAGAATCAATGATGAAACTAGGTGAGCTTGATGTGCCAGCAACCAATGCATGAACTTTCTCTCTGTCTTCTGAATTTGATCCTCCTTCTCTCTTCTTTGAGTTGTCTGGAAGGGAGATGCCATTATTCTCCAGGAGTTGGGTCAGCATGTCTATTTGCTTTTTCATGCAAGAGCTTTTAGAAGGATTTCCCTTACTGCAGTATGCACACTTGCTCATTTCTCATTTGTTCTTCTTCTTCTGGGGGTTCTTCTTGGAACCTTGAGGCTCCTCTGGAGACTTGTTCTTGTCTCTCTTTTGCTCAGGTGCATTTTTAGCTTTCATCTTTCTTTTTGAATCCACCCTCAAATCTACAGCAACCAGAGCTTGGTCTTTGGAAGGTTTGATGGTGGGGATCATCACCAATTTATCTTGTTCTTGTGTGAGAGATTCCATGAAATCTGCAAGGCTAGGCATTTTCCAGGCTCGAGCTATCAACTTTGTGGCATAGAAGGTCTATACAAACACTAAATAGTCAAGGCCAAGCTTTGATAGTATGGCCAAAACCATTTGTTCATCCTTCTTTTCAATCCCACATTGTTTTAGCTGCAAAACAAGTGCTTTGAACTTGGAAAAATAGAGTTGCAGGGATTCAAAGCTATTTGGACTCAGGGAGATCAATTCATTTTCAATTTGATGTCCCCTCATCTCATCTGTCTTACCAAAATTATCAACAAGATTCTCCCATACTTCATTCAGTGATGTCAATCCATCAAGATGGAAAAGGAGGTCTTTGGATATGCTCAGACATAGGAGACCATAGGCCTCATCCCTCTTGTTGTGCCATTTAATATTCTCTGCAGCTGCATTGGGCTTTGCTTCTGTTGCCATAGTCACGGTGTAGAGGCCTTTCTCTCTCAACAGTATCTCCATCTCTACTTTCCATTCAAAGAAGTTAAATGGAGTCAAGATGATCTTCTGAGATTGATCCATAGCTCAGAAATTGTCTCGTCAGTCAGCAGAATGCTCCTAGTCAATGATGTCGAACCTGCAATACAAATTGGAAGGAGAGAAATCGATCTACAAAGGCTCTGATACCATGTGGAAATTTAACCTAGGTGTTATAAGAATTACACTCACAACAATTGCCAATTACACATGCAATTTACTCACAAAAGGAGACTGAATATGGAGCAGAACACTAATTTGTATTGAATAAGTGTACAATAGCCAACCCTATGAAGTCATAGGCTGCCACAATAAATAATTACATGAGATATTTGAATGCATAAGGATTCCATTCGAATTTAGTGAAAAGCAGGCTTACTAAATCTAAGCAAATCCCTCATAGGTGCATAAAGCACTTTCCAAATCTGTCTAGGAGCTCACGAATTGGAAAAATCAATTAGGAAAGCTAATAGATGGTGGAAGGACAACTCATACATGATTTTCATAGGAGAAAAGAGTGGAGGATGATGAGGATAAAAAACAAGTTAACTTCACCTAGTCAAACTTTCCCAGTTGCCTTAAAACTCAGGAAAAGCAGGCAATAAAGCAGAAAAAGCAGACATGTGCTAGGGAGGCTAGGAATAAAGCAGATTTGATTCCAAGAGGTTTCCCAAGCACTCCATGACTCAAATTTAGCAAGTTTGACCACTATGGATGTGTGGAGGACAACTTGCATAAGGTGGAATATGGAAACTAGGCAAATAAGACAAAAAATGGATTAATTAATGTCTAAGGTAGCTAACTAAGGGTTGATTATTCTAACATAAAGATGTAATATATTTTATCATTAACATATTCTATCATTACTATTCTATATTATTATATTTTTTTACTAATTTTTAAGCATAATGTTTCATTCTTTACATTATTCTATATGGATATTTGTTTACCATTTTGCAAGCATAATGCTTCAAGGGATTGTAGCATATTTTATTATTCAACCATTTATATTTATATTTATTACTATTCTATCTCTTATTCTATATAGATATTTGGTTTTTTTTTGTATTGATTTACTAAAACGAAATAAATTTTGTTAATTTTATTTAGTATTAAAACTTTGTTTTTGACTTTGGATTATGGCCACACATCTTATTAAACATTATTTGATATGGTTTTTTACCATTGCATATTTTCAAAGTTATTTGAGAGGTTTTGAAAGTGTATTTCTCGGCTCCAACCTCCCATCATCTTGGAAACTTAGGGAAACCTTGGTTGTTTATCACATTTGGACCATTGACCTTTACTACCAATATATACTTCTCTCACAATCATGCAAAGATATGCTCATGAAAATATAAAATCTTTGTAATGAGTATCCATAAAGCAATCTTGAGAATGGTCTAATATCCATTGCAAGGATCCTTTATCCCAACATCTTCATTGTCTCACAATCAAGACAAGGGGCAATATTCCTAACATCCGAAAGGAATCTAGCATGGATTAGAATTACATCGCTGACATGATGTGACATGGAAAATAATGGATTTTAGTAAGGAAATCTATTTGTTAAGGTGAAATGAAGGGACATTGAAAATGATAGAGAAATCCATATTGCCATTGATTGTTGGAATCATAAGTTGGAGTTGAATATATGTGGAAAATTATAGATTAGTTTCTTCTTGATGTTTTTTATTTTGTCTTCTTAGATTCTTGTAAATGTTAGGTTTCTAAACATTTTTTGTATAGTCAAATTAAATGAAGTTTCACAATGTACAAATACTATTTTGCTGTTCCCTTGTAAGAAGAAATGCCAACATTCTTGCCCAACAATAAAAAAACTAAAATGGGAAGTACAACGTGGCGTTAGAAAGGATAGCACAGGGTTTATGATGAATTAAAGGCTGCAAGGCATCCTTCTTAGGGATATTAAGGTAAAGACAATTTATTATGAGAAATTCTTGCGTTACATTTAGAAGACAAATGGATGAAGTTGAAATGAGAGCTATAAACAGGCCTGGGTTGGAATATACATTTTCTCGGGAAAAGTTATTTTACATGTTATGTATTCTTTTTCTTTCTGTTATTTTTCATTATATGAGAAAAACTATGGACCAGATATGTCAAAATTAAAATACAAGTTTTACTATGGCTTGGAAGTCTTAGCATGAGAATTATTTTATTCTCTTTTTTGTTTTTATTTCCATTCTTGATACACTGCTAATTAGGAAGGAGCTTTCTACCTCTGCACATTTGAAAGGAGCTTCTATTTGCTTGATGTATGACCGTCCTAAAATAATGTCATTTATTTCAGCAATGGGATTGAAATTTCATCCTCATTTCTAAAATATTTTGATTAATACCTTGAGGTTTGTATTTGTCTCACTTTGACCTACAACTACCTATCTATCTCTCTCAGGGATGTCCATTGTTTTGTTAGTGACTTGTCTCCTAAGAGACAAAGTGTGATCATAATATATATCTAAGTATAGAAATTAAGGAAGGTCTAAAGCACATTCTTTTCTTCTTTTTGTCCATTTATAATTATATTACATGTGCTTGACTAATTTTTTTGTACACCTATGGGACTCTGCATTCAATAGACAGGTAGAGTAAATTACTACTTTCATGTTTTCAATTTATTTTTGTTTTGTTTAAACAGTTGCATTCCAAGTGGGCATTTTGGACAAAGTTGAAAAGTTGTAGGAGATTTTCTAGTTCTCTTTCGAGGTATAAATGATAGTGGGATTGGCATAGTCTATCTTTAAATTTTTTATTTTTTTTATATATCAATCTGAACATGGTTTCTTGCCTTGATTGTAGGTTAATAGTTGTTTAAGTCACCTCTAAATAAAATGATCACATAAGTATTCATACTTATTATTAGCAAGCAAACTCGAAGGTATTGTTGCTAATATTTCATCTCATTTCATTTCCATTTATCTAGTGGCTAAGACTACTTAGAGTTAATGCCCATTCTTCTTGATGTGAAATGGAACTAGTAGTATATTTATTTTTACTATTCTATATGCATTTTGAGTGATGAGTTGCTCCATTTGCTCATCCTTCGCTTCTATATAAACTGAAATTCTCCTTTCCTTGGCATCGTTTACCACTATCTTCAAGTTACTTATGAATTTTCAGTCAAATTCAGATATCTTGGCATGAATCTAGATGACTCGGTAAATAATTTAACTTTGGATGCATGCTTGTCATTCCTATGAATTTCTGGAAATTTTGCATTTTGAATCATCAAGCATACAAAATAATCATTATCAAGTTACTATAGATACATAATGGCTTACCTTCTAATAGTCCTTCAAGTCTTTCAAATGCATTTATTAAGTGCAAGAAGGACTTGAAGGGCTAGTGCAGGGTAAGCCATTATGGATCTACAGTAACTTGATAATCATTATTTTGTATGCTTGAATGATGCAAATTTTGTTTGAATATCATCATTATCAAGCAATAACAACTTCTTAAAGGGTAATAGCTCAATGGTAGAGCACCTGCCTATAATTAGGCAGGAGGTTGGTGGTTCGATTCCTTCATTCCCTATCATAAATTTATGACTACAAAAATGACTAAATTCACATATATACGACTATTAGTAGCTAATTTATCATATCTTATGGTGCGGCTTACGCTAAGTCGTATTTATCTTAGTCATTAATATGTTATCATTTAGTATTTTATTTTGTCGTATATTTGGTCATTAGTTGTTGCAATCAGTGACTAAATCAGTGACTAAATTCATGACCAACTCAATGACTAAATCATTGACTATCAATGACTAAATCAATGACTAATAAGTCAAGCTATTAATGAAAGTGAAATACGACTAAGTTAGTTAAGCTATAAGATAGTGGAAATTAGCTACTATTAGTCATCGACTAAAGAATAGTCGTTTATAGCCGGATTTTAGTAATTTTTTTAGTCATTAATTTCTCATTTTGTACTAATGCAACATTATTTTTTTTTGTTCTTCCAAATTTGATTTTAAAAAGGGAATTGAATATTACATGATACCCAACACCACCCAACACAAATGGCGTCCAGGTGCAATAATATTCCTATTTTGGTAGCAGATTCTGAATCAGGTTTTGCAATTCTCCTCCCAGTTATGGTCTTTTCTATGGTATGATTCAAAATAGAATCATATGCTATATGCTCTGAAAATCAGTCATGTACAATATTATCATAAAACTTTTCATGGCTTTGCATTGTCAAATGAAGAATCTTCAAAATGGTCTCAGAATTATCAATACGCGTTGCACCCTCACTTGAACAAAACATGTAAGTGCCGAAAGGTTTGTATGGGTTTCTCTTGATAACCCTAGCTAACTCCCTCATAGAGTCAATCCCAATACAACTAACATCAAACAAACTGTTAAACCTACTATTTGGATAAGGATAGTGCGCTCGAGCATACAAAATATTTAGACATTAGTTTAAAATCATTAGCCATTAGCCATTAGCCATGCCCGTTATACATTATAATACCTAGAGGAGAGAGAAAATTATATACAAGGAAAGGTCACATCACCAGCGGGAATAACTAGCTTACAGTAGGACCTATAAATTTAAATTTCAATGAATACAAACCTTTATAAATGTGAGAGAAAAATATTGACTTACAAAATTATTATAATGACTTATGTTATGATTATTTTTAGAACTTATATGATTAATTTTAATTTAGATTTAATATTAATGGAATTCGTATAAGCAAAGCAAACTGATAGGACATGGGATAATTTGATATAATAAATCTGTTATTTAATCTATCTTCATACATCCTGAGTATTGTGATGAGTTTCAGGCTGCGTTGTGAATATTGTACTTCATAGTTCAGTTTCAAATTTATGTTTTTCTTATTCTCATTGTAAAACTTTAGCTTGGCCTTATGGATTCTTATTCTCGTTGTAAGGTCTAAGCTTGGCCTTCTTGAATAATGTTAACAAAAAAAGACTACTCCTGTTCCTTGATCTCTTTTTATTGTTCTTGCTTTTCAACAATATATACCTCTTCTCCCCCAAATGCTTCTTTGGCTGCACCATCTTCTCCACCATCCTCTGCTCCCTTAAATGATTCTTTGGTTGCACCAGCTTCTACTCCTCCATCAGGTCATGGCTCATATTGACACAATAGATAAAGAAAGTGTCGATCTAGATGATATTATTAGTCATATAACTCAAATTTTGAAATTCATCGAGGTAACATTGATGCTCATGTTTCAATTCTATCCTCAATCTCAATTATTGCATATTTTATTAGTGTTACCACAAGGAGATCTTGTCACCTCACCTCAAGATTTAACAAGACATTGTTAAGAAGAGGCCTACAAGCATCGTGAGTAAAATAATCAAGTACATTTGCACTACCATAAACCATTATGGCCTGCCAATGAGGAAAATAACAATCAAGGGATCATCAATCGACTCAAATGATACAAGGAGCATCCGAGGAACAATATCATGTTTGGAAACGATGTGACAAAATTTTCTTGTCCAGTTTTCATGACCAACTGGTTCAACAAGTCCTACATACCCCACTAAAGGACATCCAAATGCTATACAAAAAGGAGAGCTTTTCCTCAACCTATTTTCTAGTACCCATAGTGTGGCCAAGGTTTCAATTTCCCCTCCTAAGGAATGAGCCACAAATTACATATGTTTGATCGTGGAATGCATCAACACAATGTTAAAATAAGTGAGTAAGTATTTCCTCTTTTTTTGAATCTAAGATCATGATGTACTGAAAGATAAATTAGTTTACATTTGCTTGGAAATCTATATTCTCCATAATATGGAATCGTTCAAGAAAAGGAAATGGAACACTGGTAATCATTGCTATGAATCTATTTAAGTCTAACTCCACCCAGGTTTTAGTAATTTTGTAGACTCGATAGTTGTAGATTCAAAAACTAAAAAATGAGAAGAATCAGACAACACCTTCTTCTAACTCCTTCTTCTATCATTGGTTAATATAAATTTGAGTTGTCTTCGACTTCAAAGTAGGTGGAATCCTAGGTAGAGTAACAGTCAAAACCCCATCCAGACATGAATTAGAGATTCCCTCAACATTGGCATCACTGGGAAACACAAATTTCCTCACAAATTTAGGGCCAATCCTTGTTTCCATTCATAGATACTTATAGCATTCCTCATCCTTGACCCCTTCACGGTTCCTCTTTCCTCCCTGGCATTTTATAACCAACAACTTCTTCTCCCCCACATACACCTTTAAAATATATAATAATAAAAACTCGTTCTATCATTACACATAAATCCTACTTGATGTTTGAATTATTGTTCCATTGGTCTACAGGTAATGAGTGCAATTGAATTGTATAATTATGCAGTGGAATGGAATGAAAAATATACATTGAACAAGACAAATTTCACAGGAAACTGATAAGAATTGCTCAGTAAAATTACAATATTATCAGTTTCCTTTGAAATTTGTCTTGTTCAGTGTATATTTTTTATTCCATTCCACTGTACAATTATATAATTCAATTACACTCATTGCATGTAGATCAATGGCACAATAATTCAAACATGGATCAGAGCCTATTCAAGCAAGAAACAAGTCTACTCAATCTCCATTGTACACCATAAGCAACTGGGTTTCCACATAAGTCATGTAAAGTGTGCATTGCTAACTTTGGATTTGTTCAGAGAAGTCTCTACGAGAATGAAGGAACCTGAGAAAGTGTACATGTCGATATGGAAGGATTGATTCAAACATGATTGCGAATTGATTTGTTTTGTAGTGATATTTTGTAGGTACAACTTCATATGGATTTGAGATTATCAGTTCCTCTTCTTACTCCATTCACAAGATATTCAGAATGGAAATTGAAGATGATTTCATCTCTAAAAAGACAAGGTCTCTCTTAGGTATAAAAAGGGTGTGGCTTGTCTAGATTCCACCGAGCGCACTAATAACGGGAAGTGAAGATTTCGATGCGACCATGCAAAAATTCGACTTGATTAGCCTTGATGTCAATGAGCTACCGATGCAGACGCTAGCATGACTACAGAAGGCAGTAAGTGAAGAAATCACGAACCATGAGGAGATTGTGCATGATCAATTAGTCAAATCACAAGAGCAGATAGCACAAACAAAAGAGGAGAAAGAATGAACAAAAAAGGTGCAAGAGGCAGAGGTGATTGCAAAAACCAAGGCTTTTGATGACAGAGAGTGACTAGAGAGGGCCATCTCAACCGCAGGTGAAGAAATTCCAGACATCAATACGGAGATGTTTGCAGAAGCAAAGGTAGTGTGACAAGTCTAAATAGTCAACGACTTGAAGAAAGAGAACGAGGAGTTGCAAGAACGCACAGTACCAAGTATGCCACCTGAGTAGGTAGCAGAGAATAGAAGCAAGATTGAGGAGGCCACAACACAGCTAGAAGAGTTGGAGAAAGTATCCAACTCCATTGCCAAAGAAACAACATAGTTTTGGATGCGAGTGATCTAGGACGACCAGCTACAACAATTAGGTGCTCAACTCAATGAAGCAAAGGCGCAGCTGACAGCGATGCACGGATCGCTAAGAATGATGACCCCAATTATGCAAGTGACAAAGGTGACAAAATTGAAAGCACTGTAGCAACGAGTCACCAAGGCGAGAGAACGACATCAGTGCTGGATGGTTCAGTTAGATCAATTCCAGGAGGACGCAAAACTGCTGGCACTTAAAGCTATGGAGAGACTTGCGACCACCCAGTAGGAAAGGAATAAAGTGTCCCAAATATCAGACGAGCACCCAATAGAGCAAGAGGTGTTGATGTATATGTAACATCGGAATGTATTCTTCTATTTATCTTATATATTGTAACCTGATTTTTATTCTGGGATGTTTCTATTATGTATTTGAGTCATGTTGTCATGCCCCGATGTTCCGATCAGGAGGATTAATAATGTAAACAAGTCTTGTCAAGTCATTGTAAAAGTCCCCACAATTTCGGGGCACTAGAGTTATTATACACTCATTAAGGTGTAGGCTCTAGTAAGTAATTGTTAAGTTGGGCCGACATGATTAAGTGCACTTCAAGTGAACGGAAGAATATAAATAGAGAGTGAGAGTCTCTCTATTTATCACTTGTACATCACATCATTCACTCACTCAAGTGTGGCGCATTAGTGAGGAAGGAAATACTGGGACTAGACGGAAGAAGAAGACTACTGCTTTGGGGCTTTTACTGTTTTGGTGTTGATTCTATCTCTAAGGAAGTTGCAGGGTTTTCTCCTTTATGGTTTCCCTGAGAAAAACTCTTTTTGTCTCTTGTCTCTTGTGATGTGCTTATGTTATATTGTTGTACTTGTTATTCTCTCAGTAAAGATCCTAACATAATGCTTACTTATATGATGAAAAACTAACATGGTATCAAAGCTAACCTGAGAAGAAGACATTGTGCAGCTGTATAATCTAGGGCTTCTTAATTTTTGGGTCTCTCTCCACAATTTATCAGCACAAGTATGCTAGGATGACTCTCCATTGAAGGGTGCATCTTTCTGTCAAAGCAGAATTCGATTTTGAGCATTTTCAGTTTTCGTTGTGGAAATTAGGGCTTTCTACAGAAGAGGAATTTTTTAGTGATACCAGCATAGGATTTTTCTCCTCATCAAAACTGAAGTTTAGATACTTGGATCAAGAAATTTGGTTGGGTGAAACTCCGGGAAAGTCAAACCCTAGTTTGACCCCGAGCTAGAATACTAAAACTACTAAGTTTTGGTACAGTCAGTGTATTCCGATATTGAAGAAGTTTCAGGAGATAAAAATTGCAGGGTCTGAATATAAAATCATGATTAATCCTATATCCAAAAATCATACTCAGATTCACTATATCCAGGAGATATGATCTCTCCAAGTTAGGGTTCCAGCCTCTTCCAGAATTCATCCCTAAACAGGACATCTGGGGAGATCTGCAATATCTTGGGCTACAGAGGTCCAAATGGAATTACTAAATATTTTATAGAAAGGGCACGGACTTTAATTTCTAGGGTCCAAATATCAGACTCAGAAGATGAACCAGTGACACGTGGCATGCCGTACAACTTTGCTGTTCTGAATAATCCTGTAACAGGTCACCTTGGGAAAAAGATCATAAATCCAAAATGGTGAAACCAAATCTGATGAAACCTATGTTGTTAGATCAGGGACATTCTAGGCTACTTTAGTACGAAATTTCATACTCAGAGGATCAATAATTTAGGAGATATCATAGAAATAGTAACAAGCATTTCTGCAGAAGAAATTGGAAAATTAGGGCTTCCTGTTCTGGGAGCTTCTCTCCACTGTTTTCAGAAAAGGAGTACATTAGACAGCTCCATTTGAAGAGATCTATCTGTTTATCCAATCAGATCTAAAATATTCCAAGTTTTTAAAATTAGGGTTTCTATGGCAAACCCTAGATCAGCCAGCTCCGGAACCAAGACGAACACCTCAAATCGGTAAGATCTAATCCTTTGCTATTTTCATTTGAGGTTCTCATTTCAAATTGAACTATCACAACAGCTTGATGATAAGCTTAGTGAAGTTGACAACTTCCAAGCATAGAAGTATTTGATCTCTCTGAAGAAAATAGATTGGACACCTACATGAGTATAGAGGTTCCAGTTTCAGAGGGAGACGAGGTTAGAATCCTTTCACAAGAAGAACTTGGTCAAGGCCAAAGAAGACATCATGCTCATGCTGCAGAGGATGATGAACCATCCAAAAAGAGATCCAAATATGAAAGTGAAGATTCTTCAAGCGAGGATGAATATGTTCTAATATCAGCTCTCACAGGTAACATTACTCATGGATGTGATGATTGGCTTATAGACAATGGGGCTTCCAAACATATGATGGGATTCAAGGAATCCTTTGTAAGACTGTCAGAACATGAATCATCTCACAAGGTGAAACTAGGAGATGACTACCGATATCCAATAAAAGGTAGTGGGGAATCTTCATACAAGCTAGACTCTGGTAAGTCTCTAACAATGAAGAAGTATTGTTTGTGCCAGGACTGAAGAAGAACCTTCTATCCAGTTCAGCATTGGATGCAAAAGGAATGCGGGTGGCATTCATAGATGGTCAAGTCATCATATGGCCAAAAGGAAAGACTAGCAATGATGTGGTAGTGATTGGAGAACAAGAAGGAGGCTTGTACAAATTGAAGGGCCATCCAAAACAAGCCTTGATCCATGACACAGTAGAGCCAAATGAGCTTTGGCATAGAAGGCTTGCACATGTGCATTACAAAGCACTACCTATTGCAAGCAAAGCTATTGAAGGTCTTCTAGAATTTCAAGCTATTTGAAGGGAAGAACAAAAAATTAGAATATGACCTAAAGAAACCAGTTGAAGAATGTGAATATCTAGAATGCAAAGACCATGCAGTCATAAGGGTATCTCAAATCAAAGAACAACTTGAAGCGGTAAAAGAAGAAGTGAAGAATGCAAAAGTGGTGATGGCCACCTTGAATGGACCCCAGGATCATGTGATTCATTCATGCAAGGAATGTGTGGCAGAAGGAAGTGATTACTTTTAGCAGACTTCGAGAAAGAAGCTTGACTCATAAGAAGAGAAGAGAAGATGGGAGCAATTGAAGATCAAGCTCTCACCATCCAAAGAAGATCCCTCAAGCGATGAGGAATATGAAGATCTGAACTCTTGAAGCACCTCTTATCCTCTTTAGCATTTGGATAAGAAACGATGCTACCATGAATGAAGAAGACGATGACGCTGAAGGCTCAAGAAGCAGTCTACCCATGAAACAAATAAAGATAAGTATTCAATTGTCATTTCATGATATTGTGCTGTTATGCATTTATTTATATTCAGTTATTGTATTATGCATGATAGGATGTTTGCATTAATGACAGTATACTACTAATATGCATGTGATGGGTAAGTAGCTCATGGTGCTATACAAATTCTCCATTGCTACTTATCTAGAATGAAACCTCTTTGCTGACATATTGGATTAGTGCACAATCTCAATGTTGTCCTGGTAGAGATAGAAGGCATCTAGAAAGTTTCAGTGAGATATGGATGAATGTTGTATTAGCTAAAGTAGTTGCATGATCATATATTTATGCATAAGTATTTGCCAGTATAAATATTCCTTATGAAATGTTTCTAACCATACAATTGCATTTGACTTGTAGGAAAGACAGCATACATAATCACCTACAAGCAAAGAGGAATGAAGACTTGTTCCGAAGAGCAAGTGACGACATTTCAAAATGAAGAATAATATGACGAGTGCAGTGACATCATTGATGCAGAACCTTCCAGCCACCAAGAAGAAAGGGAAGACCAGTTCAAGAGGAATGATGTCTAGGATGTAGTATCGTCACATGAAGAGAAGTTTGTAGTTCCATCATGCAGTAGATGGAAACATCATGGAATACAAAGAAAGATTCGTAGCACAAGGCTTCTCACAAAAGAAGGCCTAGACTACGAAGAGACATTTGCAGCTAGTAAGAGTTGAAACACATACATGATGAGATTGATGAAGATCTTAACCTTTGCTACAAGGTTGAAGATGCAAGTCTATACACTAGATGGTCACATAGAATATTAGTAGCATATGAAGCTACTTGTCACTCCGGTACAGAATGTTTTCAGTGCATAGAGCACAAAAGACAGAGAGAGTATGATGCTTCGCTTCAGAGGTAGTGACTACAGAAGATCCAAGGTTCGACATGGTACAATAGGATGGGCAGATTACTGATGACTCTAAACCTTACTGAGAGTAAAGCGGATTCCAACCTTTGCTTCAAGGTTGAAGACAGAAGACCAGTGATGCTCCTGTTATGTGTTGATGCATGGAGGTGTGGACAAGGGAAGTATGCAGTAGAGATCCTGAATAGGTTCAGGATGATGGACTGCATGACCACACCTATGGCATCGAACCTGAAGCTGTTGAGTTATGCTTCATCAGAGATAGTTACTACTATGATGTATCATCAGATGATTGGGTCCTTGATCAGATATTTGCTTTGCTATGAACACATTGAGACATGTTCACCTGATGGTTACAAAGCATGCAAGGGTACAATTGATTATGGGCTCAAGTACAATGCGAATCAAAAGATTAACCTGGAGGGTTATGTTGATTCAGATTGGGCAGGCAGTGTCATCAACAGGAAGAGTAATTCAGGATGTTGCTTCAATATGGGATCAGGTGTGATCTCTTGGTTTAGCAAGAAGCAATCCTGTGTGGCACTGAGTACAGCTGAAGCAGAGTATGTCGCAGCTTGTTCAGCTAGCTATGAGGCAGTATGGCTGCGGAAGCTACTGTCTGATATATTTGATCTCCAGTTGGATGCTACTTGTATACATTGTGACAACCAGAGTTGCATGAAGTTGTCAGAGAATCCAGTGTTCCATGACAAGTCGAAGCATATCGAGATCAAGTATCACTATATCAGGGATATGGTCAAGAGAGGAGCAGTGAAGCTCTAGTATGTTGCGATGGAGGAACAGATAGCTGATGTATTGAGGAAGCCATTGGCTAGGCTGAAGTTCGAGTACTTCAGAGAGAGACTTGGTGTTCTCCAGATCGAGGTTCCCTCCAAGAGAAAGTGATGAGACCCATAGCCATTCTGACATGGTGAGAGGATTGGTTCCTTCCATGGTCAGATGTAAGGGCTGAACCATTCTGTCATGGTGAGAGGATTCAGTTCCTTCCATGTCAGACATGAGTGCTAGAGATCCAAAGCCATTCTGACGAGCAAGTCATATGTAAGGGTTGAGCCATTCTATCATGGTGAGAGGATTTGGTTCCTTCCATGTCAGATATGAGTGCTGACTGCCATTCTGGGAATGGAGGCACCTGGTCAGTTACCAGGAACACTCAGTCAGGGACTAAGAGAGCCATTCTGATGAGCAGGTCAGATATAAGGGCTGAACCATTTTGTTCATGGCTAAAGGATTAGGTTCCTCCCATGTCAGATGTGAGTTTTGGCCATTCTGTCGAGTAGGACAGATGTAAGGGCAATTGCCACTCTCAGGGAGAGTGGAGGCACCTGGTCCGTTACCAGGTAGCTCAGTCAGGGACTGGGGGCCATTCTGATGAGGGTGTAGGATTCAGTTCCTACCAGGTCAGATGTGAGTGCACAAATATTTCATCACTATGGTAGGATGAGTTTCAGCCTGGGTGAGAGTCGTTCATCATTGTGGTAGGATGTGTTCCGGCCTGGGTGAATGTGTGGAAAGATTTCATCATTGTGGTAGGATGAGTTCCATCCTAGGTGAGAGTCATTCATCACTGTGGTAGGATGTGTTCCCACCTGGATGGATGTGCCATTCTGACGAGTAGGTCAGATATAAGTGCAGAGCCATTTCACAGATGTTAGTGATATGATGTCCTATCATGCTGGTGAATGTGAGTACTGGGCCTTTCTGATGTGATTGTAGTTTACAACATGATCAGATGTGAGTGATGGGCATGCCTTTCTGACGAGCAGGTCAGATGTAAGTGCTGGGCGAAGACCTACCTAGTGGCTAGGCCTACAACCAGCATGAAAAAGGGCTGGCTCTGTAGAACTTCCCATGACAAGATTAGTACACACATGATGATGACCAGAGATGATCCAGATCGAGCTATGATCCGGATACAGTTATGATGACTTCGAGAGATCCATATCGAGTGATGATCCAGATCCGACAGTGATGATCCAGATCGAGAGATGATCCAGATCGAGTGATGATCCAGATTGAGTGATGATCCAGATCCAGTGATGATGTTCTATGATGATCCAGATCGAGAGATGATCCAGATCTGATAATGAAGATGACTTGAAGATGATGATGACTTGAAGACAAAGATGATCCAGAGAAGAAGACCAGTGCTGAAAATTGTGTCGAAAGAATACCTTCCTAGTTAAGAGGGAGTGTTGATGTATATGTAACTTCGGAATGTATTCTTCTATGTATCTTATATATTGTAACCTGATGTTTATTCCGGGATGTTTCTATTATGTATTTGAGTCATGTTGTAATGCCCCGATGTTCTGATCGAGAGGATTAATAATGTAAACAAGTCTTGTCAAGTCATTGTAAAAGTCCCCACAGTTTCGGGGCACTAGAGTTATTATACACTCATTAAGGTGTAGGCTCTAGTAAGTAATTGTTAAGTTGGGCCGACATGATTAAGTGCACTTCAAGTGAATGGAAGAATATAAATCGAGAGTGAGAGTCTCTCTATTTATCACTTGTACATCACATCATTCACTCACTCAAGTGTGGTGCATTAGTGAGGAAGGAAATACTGGGACTAGACGGAAGAAGAAGACTACTGCTTTGGGGCTTTTACTGTTTCGGTGCTGATTCTATCTCTGAGGAAGTTGCGGGGTTTTCTCCTCTATGGTTTCCCAGAGAAAAACTCTTTGTGTCTCTTGTCTCTTGTGATGTGCTTATGTTATATTGCTGTACTTGTTATTCTCTCACTTAAAGATCCTAACATAATGCTAGCTTAAGGTTGAAAAACTAACAAGAGGTCGAGGAATGCACAACGTTGAGCACAAAGGTCAAAGAAGAGGTTGAACAGATGCGAACAGAACATGACAACTTCAAAGCCAAGTTGAATGAACCAACGATATCCAGTTGACGTGGCTCAAGGACAAACCACAAGTTTGTGTTGGGGGCATGTTTGAAAGGGAGTCAGTTGCGCAAAGAAGGACAAAGGAGACAGTGACAAGTGTCAAAGTGGATTGTGAAAGAGAAAGTTACCGACAAGTGGGGTCATTCTAGTTGAAAGTAGTTAGAATTTTGGTCCAAGTTAGTGAGAAGGTTGGCTTATGTGGACCTTTTTGTAAAGGCGCAAGCCTATAAATAGAATTAGGAGTGTAGTTAATAGAACACCTTAGATGTGGAATTGAAAATCATCTTTATCTTTTTGTCATCTTGTATTGTGAGATCTTATGGTTGTGGCCTGCTTTGTAATATGTGGATGAATGGGTTTTGGTCTCAGGATTTCGACCAAGGATGTTTTGTGATCTGTTGAAGTTAATATTAGAAGGATGCTGGTGCAAAAACTCGTCTTTTTATGTTCGTGATCTGTGATATTTCTGATGTTTGAATGATGCGAAGTCTTTATGTGTTTAGTTGGTTCCTGCATGTCGATATATTTGTTAAGTTGATTTGAATCATGATTGTTGCGATACTAGAACTTGCTGTGAATGATGATAAGTACGTTTAGATGATGCGTTAGAATCTCTTCAATCTCTGAACTGCATTGTGACAGAGTAAGATTAAGTGCGCAAGTCCTCTTCCTTCCGCGGAAACATGGTTCCTGCAGCCCTCCCTTAAACACCTCAGGTGAGACTGCATCTGCTTTGTAGGTGTTGCTGGATAGGGTAAAACTTGTTTGGGTCGGTGTTTAGGGAGATTGTGTCGAAGGGTGTCGACAGTGAGTGCACCCCTGTCAACTGAAGTGTGTCAACACTCAATCAGAGGATAAAGTTAAAAAAAGACGATATGAGAGCTTTACAAAGCATCTTCACATGCTCGAGCATCATACTTGATTCTAGTAATTCAAATTTCACCGAAAAACAAAATAAACTATAGTAAAGAAAAGGGAAATCTTGCAAATTACAATCATCAAGAGAGTACTAACACCAAATGTCTTCTTGAAATCACAATCATTAAACTCTTGTTTTCTTATGGAAGAATTCCTCATCCCAAGGTGGAATTTAGCTATAGAGGGAAACAAGTGGGTTCCAAATAGCAGTCATTTGGATAACCTGAACTCTGAGCTAATCACCATACTTATTAACCCCGGTATTTTTTCCTCATAATGGGGAGGTGGAGATTATCAGGGGTCGAATGCTCTTTCTTGCTGTACAATCCATCAATTTTGGTACTTATACATTTTAGTTGATTCCAAAATAATATTTTGAGTCGTTGAAGCACATGTTTACAAGTCTTAAGAACCTTGTGGCAAGTCAAGAGTCTCTTGACATTTATATTTTACCTCACTATAGGAGAATGTCTTTGCTACGTGAATATTTGGTAAAAATTATTTTACCATGGAAATTACTTCAACATAAAACAAAAAAGTAGGCAATGATCTAAGCCAAGAGCAGAAATGAATGTTTGGGTTGTACAAATACAGTAAGAAAAAGAATGACAATAGAGTGAGACGATGCTTGATCTTATTTATGATGAAGAGAACATGTCGTTGTGCTAATGTAGCCAATTTATAAATGAGGTCAAGTACAAGACCAAGGTAAATTTGATGCAACAAACACCACTCAAGGTAAATTTTGATGGGATAGATAGACACCATTCAACCATTTGCTTGGTATCTAAAGGTTGTCACAATTCGCAATGAAAAGTTGATATTATAAAGGAATTTAACCCTTTGTTGTCGATAAAAAAAAAGGGGTTCACTCGACGACGGACGCCCACGCAGAGATGTGTGTTATAACTTATAGATTGTCTGATTGGGGTTAAGTGAAAAATCCATATACATATATACATAGATTTTTTTTCAGAGTTAAGCAACGAGGTGTATGGATAATATAAAGTTGAATTGAAAACCATTAAAACTGTGTTGGACTCCCATATGGATTCCTTCCATGATACTATTAAAAAAAGAACACATATATATAAAATATTCATAGAGGAAATGCACATCAAAATTTGGTTTACATTTGGTTGATAAACAATTGGTATCTCAAGGATGACACAATAAAACTTGCTACCACTAACACTAATTCGATAAACTATTTGGATATTTCCATCACCCATTGAGTGTTTTATAATCGAGGTTAACTAAGGAAGCCCGATGTGATTTAAGTTGAGATAGAGCACCAAAGCTGCGTAAATTTACTTTACGACGCCCCAGGTCGATCTCCTTCGGACCCTCAAATTACTAATTAATACGTCACTCAACTAACATAGGAGGTGGACAGAATCCTCTCTCCACCAGTCGAGTGCATAAATGCTATCTCCCGATGGGTCGATCTCCCTTGACTAGATACAATTTTCATTCTGGAAGTGTATTAAAAATGGTGGAGACCATGGTGCACATAGCATAGATGTCGTAGTGGCTGAGGAGAATATCATGGTTGAGTTGGATACTCATTATAATGATACCTAGGGTGACATTCTTCCCAAGTCCAACCAATGTGATGGAGATCTTGAGGAAGACACCTTCAGTGTCGGAAGGTCATCCATCAATGGCCCATACTCAACTAGTAGAGTCATGCATGGTGGGGTAGTTTATTTTTACCCTAGTATTATCGGACTGTTTGGAAGAAGGCTCACCTCACCTAATAGAGGATGAAGAGAATGGCTCACACGACCAGAGGAAGGGTGAGGAGGCTTTACTAAATATAAATATCATGATTTCCAACTACGATTTTCTGGCTTGCCTTTATCCATGAGGTTACCACTGACACTTTAAAAGATAGAAATAACCCTACCTGACATGAAGAGAAGTAATTCCTTTGGTAGGTTCAAATTAAATTCACGTTAGAAATAGAAACATATCTAAAATTATATCTTTTCTGCTCTTTTCCCAACAGCAGTGATAGATTTTAAGCCTTGGTTCAAAGAAGAAAGAGATTGGTAAAAAGACTCTAATCGAGCCCGTGATTGCAGTGGATAAGCTAGTATCTTTGCAGCAAATCCTGGTGAAATATATATAATTCCAACAAAGCACGGAGAGAAAGGAAGGAAATTCCAACCCCATGTGCAACAATCTCGGGTGGTGAAAGAAATTAAATATCATAGCCTGGTGTTGTTTCACGGTAAACAACTGGTTAAACTCTTCGCTTTGCTGCTTTGGGTGCTCCAGGAGGGTTAACAAATTCCAAGTAAGCTACAGTCCCACTAAAATTATGATATTCCAAATGGTTTATCTACCACTTTGGTCCAAAAATTTCAATCCATTTAATGGTTTATCTACCACTTTGGTCCAAAAATTTCAATCCATTTAATATATCAGAAAGGTTTCACAGAATGTTAAGTCTAAAACATTCAATTTGGTGACTGTCCAAGAGGAAAGAAGATGAATAAACTATTTGAAAGGACGTCTAAATGTTCTGATACGATCAGGGGTAGAGCTTATCACAACCATTAGTAGCGTATACGGTGCAGTTTGTGTAAGATCAAACTTGTTGGTCCTATTATCTTAGATTGGTTCCTAAAGTACCTCCTTCCTATTATTGCTGAGGATGTAGCCACTCAAATGCCACAGACAGAAGAGGAAGAAACATTGAAGAACAATAATTTAACCAGCAAAATGTAGAAATGGACGAAACCCTGATCTGTTTCTCTAGACTCTGATAAATATGTACTTGAAGAGATAAGCATAATACATGTTCCAGTCTCGGACTCTCCAGATTTATGAAAAGCTTCTACGAGGCCCTGTGTCCAATCTTTCCATTGGAAATATACACAAATGTGTGCACATAGATCATAGAATAGTACTGTATATTTCCTTCCATGGATAATATCTATAAATGTCTTCTTAATTACCCGATGCTAACTTGAAGAGTTGTTTCCCAGACATGAAGAAATTGAGGTGGACAAGATGGTGGGCATGTGGATCGCAGAAGGTCTTGTTAAGACCATGGACACTGCCCACAGTTATATAAAATTACTTGTAAATCATTGTTTCTTCCAGGTAACTCACATTCCCCATGGAAAAGTTTTCATAAAAACTTTCAATCCTCTCCGTGATGTGGCAATTTATATTGGAAAGCTGGAAGACCGTTGTTTGTTCATGGCAGGTAAAGAGGTTCAAAACATTGCCACCGAGATCGAGTCGAATGATTGGAAAAGAATGTCATTTTATGGCAGTAATAATTAAATATCTATCTGTCAATAAGAAGTTGAATATCTCAATATGATATTAATATCTTGTATAATATATGAGCTTAAAAGTATTATCTCAATATAATGTTGTAAATGCAATATTAATGAACTTATCAGATTGATATTTGAAAATAATATTTTGTTATATGTTATTTGTAATTTCACAGTTTATTTTGTTATGATGATGATGATGATTAATATCCACTGAAATCAACTTTGGTCTATCAGACCTTAAGAACAAAAATACTTGGTCTACTTTAAAATCTTGTTCTTGTGCTCAAAAAACTAGCCAAGAAGCTTTCAAAGCTCACTAAAGTTTTGGCAAGTTAGGAGGTTATAAAGGTTTGTATTGCAACAAATACTATGAAACTCAAATATAATGTGGGTGTAAGCAAGGGACTCTAAGAGAATGTAATTTTCATCCTCAATGCTCATAGACTCACACAGATGGCAAACCCTTTTCAGCCATGGAGTCTTAGGAATAGACCAATGCTATGTTTCGCTATGGAGTTCATGAGAGTTCATTCTAATCTTGGTTATATTAATTTTCTTCTGTGAGCTAGTTACTACCGAGAGATACTTCTGATCCTCCAAGTTAGGATTAATGACCTCCTTATAGTATCTTAATTTTCTCTTAACCGCTAAATTTTCCTCACACCAGAATTTCTCTATAAACTTAGAAGTAATAATATTTTTGACATTGTCAATGTTCCTCAAAATGTCGTTCTCATTAATGTCCCATTGGTTTAACCAAGCCATGGTATCTTTACACCAATGCCGCTTGAGACGTAGTTGGTTTTGACTTGAGTTTAAACCAATTTTAGAAAGTCTCTTGTTTCTTATGTTATTTATCTTATGCTTGTACATCAGGTACATATTCATAGCAATGCTCTTGATGGGGGAAAGACCCACTTCTATGGGGAGAATAGGATAAGGCGTATTGCTTTTAATTTTGAGGTTATAAGTTATAAACAGCTTCTAGATTTGCTCAATCTTCCTCCAAGATTCTCTAGAAATGATGCACCCCCATACTTCACAACCATACATGATAACATGGATCACAAGAGTTTCAAATAGGAACTTCTTTTTATCCCATGTGACCAGATTGGTTGATTTACAATTATTTTCAAGACCAAAATAAGCTTTCTACCCTCCATTAATCATTTTCTCAATGCTATAGTTCCAATTGAGCTTGTGATGAGTATCAATTCCAAGATACTTGTAAGAAGTCACTTCCTCTAGATTTCTATTATCATAAATAAATTTGCAAAGGTGTCTTTCTTAGATTTTATAATCATGATTTTTGTGTTGTCAGTGTTAACAGCCATACCCATGATAGAGAAAAAATATTTAAGAATTATTAATTGCTTATCGATATCAGAAGAACACCTTGCCATAAAAACAATATCATCGGCATAAAGTAGGAAGATGATAACTATCCCAGCTAAGATTGTACCAGCGCAACCTGCTTTTTCTAAACACTTTTCTAGCTTATCAATGTAAATGCAAAAAAGGGTAGTGGAGAGGGGGGAACCTTGTTTAACTCCAGTATTACAATTTATATATGTTTTCCACCCCTCATTATTCTTAAACTTAGCAATGACATTTTTCATATAAGGTGTATTGTGTAATAAATTGAAATCTAAAGTTGAAGAAGAAAACCTGTTTCCGATATGAATAAATGAATTATTGAATATGATGATTTAAATTACGAGACGACCCACTTAAATGTAGCTTGGGCTTACATATTAAGGAGTAGTGTCCTCTTTCTTCCAATTTTTTAATATTCATTACTATTATTATTACACAACAGAATTTCAACCCAAAATTCGACACCTTGCATGTCTGAAATTTTACACTTCTCTATCGCATTTTTGACACTTACACTTTTTTTTGGCATTGGTGGCGTAACGTTGGATCTTTTATAGTCTACTAATGTGGGTTGAAGATCCGCAGACCATTGTGTCACATATTCGACCGTTTTTCCTTCCGAAGTGCCAACCAAAATTGTATAAACCGTTGAAAATCCAACATCCTCCGACCCTTGAAGCATCGTCCTTCCGACGGACAGAAGTATCGAAGAAATGGTAGTGTCATCATTATTTTTATCCAGACACTGTCGAAAATCCGACGCCATCCGACACTAGAAGAGTCGGCTTGCCGACACAGTCCGTCACTTTAACCGTCGATCATCCGATGGGCGGAAGCGTTGGAGTCATGACACGACCGTCAGATGGGTTTATCAGAGTGTCGAAAGAACGTCGAAAAAGCGACACCTGTTGATGTATTTTAAAAAAAAAATCCAAATATTTCACTTACCCCACATGGTTTCCGCCTAGAATTTGACCACCGAAGGAACCCTGGTAGCAAACTAGAGGATTCTATGTCAAGTATATATTTCATCCTTGCAAACATAGGATTAACATTCCCTTGTTTTAAAAAAATACAGAAAGACAAAATTAACAGAATGGATATATATTTTTAAATTCAAGGAATAAGAGTGGGCTAAAAGATAAAACATCTTGATTGACATATATATTAGGAAATACAACAGTGAAGCCAAATCCAAATATAAAAGCTCCTATATAAACAAATTCTAAATTAGACAACTTGAGAGTCTGAGACTTACTTGAGCATCTTCATCAGGCATGCTCATCTTCCATAAAATTGTGCTTTGAACTCGATTTGAAGCTATATTGAAACAAAGCTCTTTCTCTGCTAGTCTATTCAGAAGATGTCCTGAAGAAAAGTTACATAACACAAAATATCACAAAAATAATATACATTTACAAGAATGCTTTAACCAATAACTGTCCTTTAACCTTAAATGTAAGAGGATTTACTATATAATTTAGGGCCTGCCTAAAAGAATCATTAAGAAAAAGGTTGACTGCACATGCCTCCAGTCAACCCTCTCTCTACTACTTTAGTATCAATCTCAGCTGATATACATTTCAGGGCAATTATTGTGAGAGCTTCTTGGATATTTTTCTTGAAATAAAAGATTTTTAAGTCAACAATTATTGTGAAAATATGATACCTCATAGAGTTATGCTTTAACTCTTTCCCTTTTTTATTGGTTTAACTCTAGTTATCACTATCCTTCCACTCTAATTATCACAATAATTGTTATCCTTTATTGTTTTATTGCTTTTACATCTAGTTATCACAACTACTTTACTCTTAACTTTACTTTTCGCAAAATAGAAAACCCAATATCCTCAAGAGAAGCACCCTCCTTTCTATTTATGGAATAAGGAAAAGAGTAATTACAAGCAAACCCTATACTAGGTCTACAAGTGGACCACTTAACAAGACAAAGTCCAATCTAACCAATCCATGAACACTTTAAGAAAATGTTCCTTAACTAGAGACATTAAATGTGCTAAGGGTAGGTGATTACAACACAACTTCTGCCTACACACTTCTCCAAGTAACTCAGGTAGTGTGAACCACATGTACAAAGGTCATGTAATCCCATGCCCGCATGTTCCAACTTACCCACTTAGAAATGGCCTAAACTAACTTCTAACCTAAATTCCATGTAAAACTAGTTGTTTCTCTCTTCCTATGTGACTTGGCTTTCGAGAGAGTCAGAGAAAGGTTGCTTGCAATCAAGTTTTCCTAGTTGAACACAAAGCAATGCTTCTCTGGGTGAGACTATTAGTTGGAAAGTGGAATGAAGCAGTCCCCATACACTGTCTGTGTCATTGACCTCCATTTTGAGGAGACTAAAGTTCTAAAGGGTGGCTTTTTCTAACATGATTAAGATGAAATGAGTCTAAAGAATTGCATTCATCCTCCATATGCATTGTGCTAATTGTATAAGTATCTGCATAAGTTTCTCCCTGTATAAGAAAGAGCTCTCATGCAAAGAGTGCTTTACATCCCCAATCTTAATAAGTGATGATGGACGGCACTGAACCTATAGAGTCTCTAAACAGAGGGGACCAAAGGAAACAACTAAGATAAAAAAAATAACAAAAATAAACTTGTTGACCAAGAGGCATTCAATACTTTTAGAATAGTCTAGCTGTGCTCAAGGAAGGGATATAGAATAAGATTGAATCCTACAAATACATAACCACTTCATATAGCAAAGAGACAAAGAAACAACAGAGTATGTTACCTTAAATCATTATTAGTAATGTACAGTAGATATTTAACTTCACACTTGCAAATTCCAAACAACCAAGGTAAGCACAGATTTTTCTTTCTAAATGAAGTGGTTAGATAATAGAGGGGTCAAAATTTATAATGATGATAAAAAACCTATCCTTGGTTGCAAAACAATGCAGGAATTTTAAGAGGTAGAGAAAAACTTCTAAAGGATTCAAGAACACAGTATACATTGGGGCCCTAAGATGTCCACTCTGTGGATCAATACATTCATTGTAATACACTAAATAATAAACTCCTTTTCCAATTAAACATAGAATTGAGCGAAAATCCAGCAACAGACAACAAGCATACTTAAGATGCCAGTATATTAGATGAGAAAATTAACATACATCACTCAGTTTCATTCCATGGTCCTCATCTTGTTGTTCGACGAAAGGTCAATCAAAGAAATCTCCATTATACATCACATAAATCCCAGGCTTCAATTCTTGCATGTGATTGAACCACCGCCTAAGAAGCTCTGTCTGGAAAACATAGCAAAATTCTAGGGGATCAATACTTGTATTCATAATTATAGTATTAGGATAAACAGTAAATGGAAAATATACCTCATTTGGCACATTTACTACTTTGAAATTACCTTCAAATTCTGGTTTTGGAGTGTACTCCAAGTCTTCAATGCCCCACCCCTACACACTCAGGAAACAAACGAAAAGGAATTGGAAAACTAAAGAAGAGCAACAATGTTCATAACAATCAATGCAACATCAATCTACAAACAATAAAAATATGTCATTTACAAACAAAAATGGACTAGGTTTAGTGGCAAACTACAAACAATAAAAATACACCAAATAAGGATATAGATCACCTATTTAATCATTTAATTCCTGTTGTATCGATAAAAGAACCCATTTATTTTGGAGGAATCAATTTTACATAATTACAATTTACATCCTTTGCCACCAAAATCCAGACCATATTCTAACCTAGTTAAAAAACTTACTATAAAAAAGTTATAGAGGGGACCTAATGAGAAAAAGTGTCAATACAAACTATCATTAAATACAGACAGGTTAATAATGGATTTCACTATGTTGAAATTAATAATAGTACAATCTAAAACCTCTATAAAACAAAATTAAAAGGCAAGAATAGACTGCTTCACAGAGCTATATAAACTTTTACATTCATGAGGCCACTCAACGACTTACATAACAAAAATCAAAGTATCATCTAAAACATGTAGAAGTTTCCAAAAGATTACATGAGACAGTCAATGTATCGACAATTGCAACACAATCCAATTAGAAAAGACATTATCACCTAATCCTTGATATTTATCACTTGGTGCAGCTAAAATGAGATTCATTACCAAAAATGCATTTTCAAAACTTAGAAAGATATTTTTAATATGCTTCAAAATGAGCAAGAAGCTTCAGAACATTTTCAAATGAAACCTAGGATTTCTTGTTGTAAAATCTAGCCTCCTTCCCCTGCAATTTCACCCTTTGTGAATGAACTTATATAAATTTCCATCCTAATCACATCATTTAGTTTTTCCATGACTGCTAGTTTCCCTACAATAAATCAGTTAATACTTTTGATTTTTCCCAAGGTGTTTCTTATTTTTCCATTTACTAGAACAGTATAATTCTCTCTTCAAACTTCATATTCACACCACTTTGCCTGCCTGACCAGCTTAGCATAGATGAAAGAAATCCAAAAATAAAGGATAGGCTGACCAACGGGCATGAAACAATGCCAAGTGTTTTTACCTCTCGATTTTTAATAAGATAGCCTTGCCCATCCACAATGTGTGAAATCATCATTATCATGTCATATTTGGCATCAGGGAACTTTGAAGGAAGCTTGGTTGTCTCTATATCAAAAGCACACACACGAACTTCAACTCATTGAAGAAGATCTGCCCTATTTTCCAAGGTAACCTTTGAAGAGTCCACTTTAACAATGTACCATTGTCCACATCTTGCATCTGCAGGATTGCAAAATCCATAAACAAGTAAAGAATTAATGTTAGTTTTTGAGTATATAAAAACTCTTGCTACAAAGGCCATTTAATGCGGACTTATGATGTAGAGACAAGCCATTCTTTGTTCAAAAGAATCTTGAAAACATTGAATGTGGACTTATGATGTAGAAACAAGCCATTATTTGTTCAAAAGCATCTTGAAAACATAACAGTATGCCACTATGCATGACTAGATTGAAATTGCATGTTTCTATAAACCCCTAACTTGCAATGTATTATTAACCAACCAATACTGAACCAATATAGTGTACATGATAAAGTCTAGGTGTACATGATAAATCTAGCCTCCTTCCCCTGCAATTTCAAACAATAAGTAGAGAGATGATTGGGCTTGTATTGATGTGGAGACCTAGGCTCAATACCCCCCCAACTAGTTGGTGGAGATGAAGCTAGGTGCAAATCCCAACTGACTTTGATGGCATATATTCGCTTGTCATAGCATAGTAGCTTAGCCAAATAAATTCTATAAGACATATTTCTCAAAAAAAAAATAGCACCCAAAAATAGACCAAACACCCACTCTGGAAATTTACAGTTTACTCAAGTATTGGTATAAAAAAGGGAGGTGCAGTTTGTATGATGCCAACTAGCAAGCGAGCTATTCAAAATTCAAGGCTGAATTTTTGAGCTCCCTCGTTATAATGTGTCTACATGTAGAAGCACTAAGTTAACTCTACATGAATGAAGAGAGATGGATAAACAAATGTGTCGTTAAAGGAAATTATTCTTTTGCTGCTGCTGTTGGTGGTGCTACTAGAGGATATTCTTATGTTTCCCATTCAAACCTTTCTTAAATAACACAAACTCCTCCTAGAATTCCACATAAAAGGAAAATCATTCCCTTGATCTTAACCTTGTTTGACAGTATAGGGAAAAGATGACCTTGCAATTGCAATTTTTTTATGCACATGAAATATTTTTTAAGGAGGCATGCTCTCCCTTCACTAAGATGGCGTATGATATAGCCTTTAAATACGGAAACTCAAGTATAAATTCCCCTAAGCACATGAAAATCTCCATACTACTCTCCCTGGTAAGGAGAAAGCAGAGTTTGACACTCTCAAGCCAATTTGATGTGAGTGATGAAAGGAGGGTTGCTATATTTTACAGATGGATGAATGGACAAAATAGTTAAGCAAACCCCTATTGAAAAAAATAGCCAGGCGATACTATTATATTATTCATGGACAAAATAGAAGTCAATCCATACAATGGATTACCAAATACAAACATAAAACAAATCCTCGCCTGTAAGCCTTATTTCCATGGACCATTTGAGTCTAAAGCTATTGTGACTAAAATGAAGACATGAGTGTGTTGCGAAAATAAAAGCATCCTGCTACAATTGACCAAGTATTCGAACAATCTATCTCCGAAGCTATCATGCCCAACCATTTATATAAACATGTTATATAACATCTATCATTTACTAATTCAATTCAAGTAAGTGAGTTCTTTAAAATCCTTAAGCAATAGTAACTGAGTTCTTTAAAATCCTCAAGCAACATTAAATGACACTCAGTTACTTAATCTAATCAAGGAATTTAAAATATAATGATCTAACATAAATTATGTAAGCAAAAAATTATCATAACAACTTCTATTTAAAAGAATTGTCTACCCATAGATACAATAAATAGAAAACTCATTTAGTAATCTGCTCAATATCAAATAGAAAACTCATTTAGTAATCTACTTAATATCAAAAACAAAAACAAACTAAATAAATACAATTCTATTACAATGTAAATTACAATACTATTCAACTATTCAAGTAAATTAATTGTTAAGAATATATCACTAGATAAAACCTGGATAACCAAAAATACTATGTATATAAGGCCATCGATCTAATCAAAACTCCATTTCTTGCCTCTTAACTATGGAAATGTTTCTCAACGCTATCTGTAACAAGTTCCAATGGAGGAGTCAAATAGCAATAGTGAAAATTACACAGTAAAAATATAGAAATAGATGTTTTTTATTGTATTCTTCCTTACCGTTCATTGAGCTCCTCTCTGTTTCGAGAATAATTTAATATTCTCTACTAAACAGGACCAACCACGTGAAGGTGGAAGCTCTTATGGCCCCTTTCCCCACCTCACATCACTCTCAACTCCCCAAACCCAATGCCTATACTTGCAAATAACAATTTATTTCTCTATTTCACAATGCAAATAAAAATGTATCTACAATGCAAATTATTTCACTCAATAGTTGAAAAATGCTTTCATTAAATCATTCTTTATATCATTCATTAAACCATTCAATCATTCAACAGCTGAAAAAACCATTCATTAAAACATTAATTTAGTCAATGGCAAAAAAAAAATATCAGTAAACAATTCAGTAAAGCATTCATTCATAAAAAAAGGAAAAAAGCATTAATTTTTTTTTATAAATAAGAATTACTCAAAATTTGTTTAGTCACTTCCTTTTTACTTTTCTTCTCTTTAAATATTTAGTTAGAGTCACATCTTCGGGAATCTGATCATCGGTATCCCTACTAGTTTGCTCGCAAGGTTGAACTTCAGGCGAAGGGCTATGAATTTCTGCAATAATGTCAAAATCTTTCATTAATATATTTATATTTTGATAAATACGAGTAATTCATTAAAAAAACATTATGAATGTGTTTTTTTACCTACCATGTGCACATCAACATGTTCAACATTATCTTGTACTGGCCCAACCTGTTTTGTGTTATGATCTACAGCTACATGCTCTGTAGTTGAATTGTGTAGAATTAAAAATAATGTTCATCATCTATAATGGTCTATAAAAAGTAGTAGCACATTAATAAATTCATTACCAGGATGAGAAGCATGATCTTCGTCCGGTTAGTCATGTACTTCATCCTCGACATGAACGGGATCATTACTTTCCTGCACAAAAAGGAATAAATAATTTACGTTAGTTTATTTATAAGGAACAAATTGCATGAGCATTAATAAATTATCATTAAACTGTACAGTTTTCACATACCTGGGCACCAGATGGATTAGTAGAAGATCATGCAGTATTCATAGACAAGCTTCTCCGGTGTTCAACAACAACGTCAAAGCCATGTTCGAAGCCAAGCTTCATGTAATCTGCATTGGGCAATTCTTTGAACCAGTTGTCCTTCACATTTGCATGATGTCATTAATTTTAAAGCCTTTTGTCAGAACAAAACAAAAATAATAATCTATATGATATTTGGATGCGGATTCGGGTTTTGCGATACTTACATATCGGGATGCCAAGTTGCAATAATCACTAGGCCCAAGCTTGTGTTGGTCAATTTTTTCAATTCTTTCCTTTGTGGCCTTAGATGTGTCCGAGAGCCTAATTAAGTTTTTAAATACATTAGTCTATGTACCAAAATTGATATAAAAACTAGTAATAATAAGGCTTACCACTACATTTTGGAATGAATTGCATACCTCCCTGTTCCACGTGGTGGTATCTTTCCTGATTTTCTCAGGCCCTTCTCTTTTCCATCTTCCACCAGGGCTTTCCACTCCATAGATGGAATCATTGGAGGGCGCTCATACCTAGGGTTCTTTTCTAGGTGAACCCTATATTGGTCTCGAACAATCTTTAGATGTTTTTCAGCCTTATGTAGTACCTTCGATGTATCAAAGGTATTTTTTCTGAACAGACTAACCAAGCGATTAGTTAGATCATCCTTTAAAGCTTTTGGATACTTGTTCCACATTGTGTGGATGGTGGGCCCGAAGACCTCCAAGGCCAAATCATTCATGTGTTTATAAAATATATCATTTCCTGCAAAACATTATTGCCATCATTAGTCAACATTAGAAAATATTATTGGTATATTAGACACAAATTATAAAAAATAAATTGAACAATCTATAATGACCTGGAATCCTCTCTATCTTTATTGGAACCAGTTCTTCATTCACCAAAAATGTACACTTTATTGAACCATTGCTAGTCACACGGAAGATCCAGGAAATGCTTCCACATCTTTATCTAGCCCTGCATCCACCCCTTCTTCTGCAGCATCTATTGTGGGTGGGGCAACATTGGATGCACCCTTTGCTGCCCTCGGCAGTGTCACAAATCATGTTGCCAATTGTTCATTTGACAATATGAGAGCAATATGTGGTGTACGTGGAGTGGTTTGGTCATTGGGACCAACATTGCCTTGACCACCACTGATAATCTCCATAGCATGCTGTAAATTAAACCCATTGTATTATAAGTTCAATAGCATATAAAATCAAATATTATAAATTTTTTTATAAATGAATTTACATTTTTATTCGATAACTTGCATCCATTTGTTTACGTTGCTGTAACAACAATTGAATCCTTTGTTCGAGCCCTTCTGTTAGAGGAAATGTCAATGTCAGATGAATCAGTTCCTCATTTTTTTTCCTTTGTCCTTTATAGCACCCTCAACGGGTCTGCAGACTCTCTAATTTCACTATCTCTCATCAACTTAGAGACCTCATTCTGTAAAGAGTTTTGAGACGTCGTTTGATAAACAGAATCCCTTGTCTGCGATTGAAATATATAAAAAATTGCTTAGTCTTTGAAAATATAGTGTGTGCAAATAATTATATTAGGGATTACATATAGGGTTACCTGACTCCTAGCCGAGGGCATGGTCTGATCAACAAATGGGGATTTACCTCGATCAGCCACCTGCAAAAAAAGTAGAGAACATTATCACAATGAACGCAATATGTATAAGCTAAAAAATATAGAACAAAAACAAAAATAAACACTATGCTACATGTTTGATATGTGTACATTTTTGAAGTATTAAGAATGTGGAATTACATTTAGGTTAAATGGTTTCCTCGAGTCTCCAGTCATCTGATCAACAGCTAGGGAGTTTCCCCGGTCAATCTGCAAAAAATGTAGACAACATTACCATCATGAACGCAACCATAAAAATGAAAGAATACATAACAAAATAAACGTAATGCGTCATGATAGACATGTTTACGATTTTAAAGTATTTGAAATGGAGAATTACATTCATGTTTGGTTGTTTCCCTGATACTGTAGTCGGCTGATCAATAGCCGGTTGGCTTCCCTGATCAACACTCTGCATGGAAAATCGATAATATTATATAAACAAACCTAATATACGAATGAAAATATATAACAACGTATATGTATGTCCATCCTAAACTTAATATTACATTGGCAATATTGATGTATACCTACTTCCTTGACTCAGGTCGACAAACATCTATGGAGATGGAACTGCTCCTGAGAGAACCCTGCATCAAAAACATACTAAAAGTTACATAAGGAAACATGAAAAGTAGATAATTTCAATTATATGCTAACAAAAATTCCTATAGACGTTAAAATAATTAATAAAAGGGTGGTTAAATTGTTTGTTGTACCACAACCATACTAACATTGTTTGTATCTACACGATTCAAATTGTAATCAATAAGCAGTTCTTCGCTAGCAACTATTGATTTAATTGCACATACAAAGACACGGTTTCCTTCACATGACTCGAATATGTAGTTGGGTTGCTTTAATGTAGACCCTGGTTGTGTACTATTTATAAACCTCGCAATATTACTGGTTGTTTTTGGCCTTCCGTCCATGTACATCGTTGCTCCTTTATTTTGAACTTTGTCTTTCAGTTGTATATAATTCGCTGACAACCCATATCTACGCATAATTCGTGTATATTGGATCAGGCATATCCAATCACTGTAGTTGTAACAGGGTCCAACATACTCCATCAATTTTGTACATCTATCGTATCCAACCTTTATGTTGTCCATGCAAAACAAGCCCAATCCATGCAATGAGGACGGTGCAATTCTATATATCCTCTCATTGACACAAAGATCAGTGTTTACTTTAGGAATATCACTAGGAACCCATTGTTTCACTAGGTGTTGGTACCTTAAGGGTACGTCGATGTCTCCCACTATCTCATCATCATAGGAACATGACCCCCCTCCTTGGAGAAAAAAATTGATGCGTTTGTCGAATTTTCTTTTGATCTTCTGACATCTAGTTGATCTATCCCATGTAGACCTACTGGATGTCTCACTTTCCTCTAGCCTTCCAAAACTCCCTTTGTTGGAGGAAGACAGGTCTGACAAATACCTGTTTGGGTCTACCTGCACCGTGGCCAAAAAAAAATTTGGCATAAGCATAGCAAAATACCAGCAAAAAAACGTGGAAATACTTACAAGAAAAAAAACTTGGAAAGACTTGTAAGCCAATAACTTGTTAAAGAAAAATCTTGTCCAGAATGAGTTTGGTTAATAGGTGTGGGCATTTGGTAGCACTAAAAATTCTAATGTATGCCCCTCTTTTGGTTACATACAAGTCTCCATTCGAACTTATTGCATTGCCTTTTGCTAACATGAATTGGGTAGGCTTCATAAGCTTCAAATGTATGCTTGTGACCATTGTACTTTAGCCTTTCAATGTTGTCAAGCTTGAGACAATATGTTATGCATATGCATCACATATAACACTGCAATTTATGCCAGTATATGTCTATACAAAACCCGTAGGTTCTCCTTTAATGGACTATCTCCTTCAAAGAACATATCTCCTTTAAGTGGTTTTTAGTTTTCCCATGAATGATTTTGTGATGTTGTAGATGATTATCCATTTTACCTAATATGTTTTATGATCTTTTCCATGTTTTCTAGGGTGCACATACTTGTTGTTGATGGCTTCTTTTGCTTGAAAGTTGAACTGCCTAAAAGTGCACAGATCTCATCTAGGACCCTTTAAGAGTCATAATAACAACTATTGTTATAGGATTTTATTCTCCAAATGAAACACCAAAACCATACTTATCAGTTAATATTTGTGTAGGGATGTTTTTTCTGATCTCTCCCATAATTTATGATACTAATGGGATTGTATGCAAAAATTTATGTATGCCCTAAGAAATCTTATGTATGCCCCTTTTTTAGTTACATACAACTCTCCATTCTCACTTATTGCTTGCATTTCCTTTTCCTAACATTGCCTTTTCCTTTTACTGGCCTAACCCCTTTTCAATAATAATAGTTGCAGATTTAATCAAGTGTTTTTCTACCAAGGTGGCTGAGTCAACTGAGTTGACCTCCAACCGAGCTAACTCGTCCTTTGAAACAATTGGAGTGACAAATTTGGTACCGAACCAAGCTAATCAGGGTATGACTGAATGGATTGGTAACAAAATGGTCAATTCGTCCCAATCCGTACTAAATTGACCTATTGAATGTGTGAATGCACAGGCCACACACATGACACTTCAATTCAAAAAAAATTAACCTACAAATATAAACATATAGACACTAAACCTACTTCATTGTCGAGTCAATTAGGTTTGTATAATTCCTATACATTATAACACTATTTGGAGTAAAACACAACTTGCTTTGTAGGCCCTAGATGCCACCCATGTGCACAATAGTCAATCTATAAAGCATCCCCCAAATACAAAATCATTCTTCACAAAAAAGGGCATGAACCATGTGAAAAAGCTTCCAAGTGGACCAGCTCAATGAGTAACCTCCAAGCATGTAATATCTCTCCTGAAATGGTGTATAAAATAGTGTAATCATTGCTCCCATTCAAGAACAAAAAAGTAGACATGACTTCTCTCCCTACATTAAGTCCACGTGCACATAATGACTATCTTTGGTACTTCCTAACTTTTCAGTATTCCTTTTGACAACAAAAGTGAAACATGAAACAATATCCTTACTTTTAGTATCTTGCACAGCTGATGGCTTTGATCGAACTGTATAAGTACTTTGTTCCCAAATTAAAGATTTTGAGACCTACGAACGAAGGGGAGTGAGATGAATGGTGAAGGACTCAAATGGAGGATGAATTGATGTCCTATTCTGCTTACCCAAAGGTCCTTTTATAATGAAGATTATCCCTAACTTATCATTGATTTGTAGTCTTCTATTGTTCACCCATACTGCTTTATGAAACAAAGTTTTATGCTGATCTAGTATGTATATTCATGATGATGCTTGTTTTCACATAGTAATTTTCAACCCTAAGGAAACGCTAACTTGTTTTCACATACTAATTTTCAACCCTAAGGAAACCCTAAGGCAATCCCATAGTAGAAAGAACCAAAAAAGACTATACCCCACAAATCAAAAGGCTCTTAAATTAACCATATCATGCCTTCCTCAATGATTTGATGAAACCAAGGGGATGGAAAAAGGGAAAGGAAACATCAAATATCACTCACACCATGGAATAATTCTAAAGCTAACCAATTGTCTAAACCACAAAGGTCATCTTATCTTGTTAATTGTAAGAGGGGTAAAAAAAAAGCAGACATGGTGAAAATTGGCATAAAATGATCAAATAAAAAATGGAGGACATCAAAATACCTAGTACTTGCTTCAAGACCCAAACATCATTCAAGTGGAATGTCCGCTCTTAACCACCATGGATTATATATATATATATATGCACTACAGAGTAGCACTGAAGAGGTTAAAAGATCCACTATACAGTATCACCAAGAAATAACATCATTCAAGTGAAGGATGTATGCAGAATGTTGTAGACATTATATCTCTACTCATTCGATTTACTACAAAGTGTTGTAGCTTGCTTAGTGCTCCTCTCTATTTATCATTTACATTCAAATTCACCGTGAAATCAACAAGTCCAGGCAAAACTTCTAGTACATTGCCTTTACAATAATGGACAAATAATGATGTTGAGTTCTTAAAGATCCTGTAGAGTGGATGTTTTAACCTCTGTGCTACTATGAAGTGCATAAGCCAGCACTTCAGAGGCATATTTCCCGGTGGTAACCTACAAATATATATATATATATATATATATATATAATCAATGGTGGTGAAGAGCGAACATTTCCAAAACTGGCTACTTGGCACATTAAATACATTTCTATTAGTCTGTAATATTTGTTGATTTATTCCTTTTAGCTTGTCTTGATGATGCTTGTTTTTCCATATTAATTTTCAACCTTAAGGCAACACTAACTTGTTTTCCCATACTTATTTTCAACCCTAAGGCAACCCTAAGGAATACAATTGATCAGCTTCACAGGAATACTGGACAAACATTCAAAGGTAACACCTCTAATCTAGGAATCTTGACTACCACATCACTAACCTTCAACAAACTGAGAATTCAAGTCTAATACTGAAGTAGCTAATCCAAAGAAGCAATAAATAAGAGATATCAGTAATATGAGGGGATCATCCACCTCAATCATCCAAAGGATGTCAATAGCAACAGCACATAAAAGACTCAAGTGCTAAGGGCTAGAAAAGTTGGAAAGTGCCCTAATCAGTACATTCACCATCAGTAAATTCAGTAAACTGAAAATGGCCTTAACCTTAATGTTAATGATTCTTTGGATAAGCTATCAGCCTCAGTATTGTGTTCTCTGAATATGTGAACTGATTTTAGCTGGATGGCTGTGGAGTCACCATGAATGTGCAGAGTGGGAAGGACCATGGATTTAGCACAATAAAGGAGAGTCCATAAAGCAAGTAGTTCAAATCCGGTGTTTGTACTCAGACCAACACCCAATTTGAAGCAAAAATAGTGGTCCTGGGTGATCAAAAGATGAACACCTATACCTCCAATTTTATTAGCTGAAGCCCCATCAAAGAAGATGTAGGTACAATTATCGAAATAGTTTATTTAGTCAAACTTATTACCTTTCTTTTTTGCGTTGACTTGGCCACTTTCAATTCACTAACTCTAAAATAGCTAGTAAGTGTTGGCTAATAATGGTGACGACTCTTGGTATTATGTTTCATTAGGTTGCAACATGGCAAACTTGTGAAACAAAATACCAAGAATCGTCACTGTTATCAAAATAGTTTATTAGGTACAATTATCAAAATAGCAGAAGATGTAGGTACAATGATCAAAATAGTTTATTTAGTCAAACTTATTACCTTTCTTTTTTGTGTTGACTTAGCCACTTTCAATTCACTAACTCTAAAATAGCTAATAAGTGTTGGCTAATAATGGAGACGACTTGTGGTATTATGTTTCATGGGGTTGCAACATCACAAACTAGTGAGGCATAATACCACGAGTCGTCACCGTTGCTTGGCTGAACACTTGTTATCTTTTGTGAGATATAGTTCATGTGGATAGAGTTCTTTAACTCTATCCTCATGGACAGTTTTGTTTGACGATGATATTAACAGGTATGTAGAAAAAAATTTAATATTTTATAATGATCTTCAATGATCTAGGGGTTAGGAAATAGTTTCTTGCTTATAACAAAACATGGCTAGGGTTCTCACTACTCTAAGCGCCCCAACAAAGGTGGATTGTCTCCCAACTTTCATATCATATTTGAATTTCTCCTATTCCTTTTGGAGGTTTGATATTCACTCCTTCTGCTTCCCAGTTCCCAAGGTTTAAGGATTTTGTCCCAATCCTTCTACTATATGTTTAACATCCTCGTGTGAAGACCTAGGTCTAAAGTTATACCTAATGGTTAGTTGGGATGAGCCTCGTAAATTGTTGTATTTATGACACCGCCAACACCTAAATTGATCCAGATGGAGATCGGTGGCCACCCACCTATTCCACTGGCTCAAAACAATTGTCCATTGTGGCAGTTTCCTAGTTATTTTTCGGCAGTTTTTTGAGTCCTAAACTTCTGGGGCCGTTTTGAGGCCTTAAACAATGTTTTTTGGAGATTCGGGGACAAATGGTTGCCATCGACATGCATTTGGCTGACCAAAATTTGTAAAGCTTAGACCGACCTTTCCAACGAGTTCTCGAACTCCCAAATCGGAGATCGTATGCAAATGTTATGACCTCGGGAAGTTGACTGTTCAACTTACCACCGTGGGGCCGCAAACTTTATGATGGTTCATCTTCTAGGGTTATGTTTTGGGACTTTTGGGGTTCTCACCTCGCTATTATTATTATAAATAGGCCCCTTTGGCCTCATTTTGTATTAATCTTGGCACAAATGAGCGTAGCAGCCACATCTCTTCTCAGAGATAGCTACCACCATTCTAGCAATTGTATTACAGTCTATTCTATTTCCGCCATTTAATAGAAAATGTTTATTTACTGTATCTCTGTTATCTTTGCAAGATGTCTGTTATTATGATTCTGTATATGTTCTTTCATTTCGTTCACGCATAAATCTGGATCATAAATGGAAACCCCTCATAGTCCAATGTCTGAATGATAGAAATATTTTTGTGCTCAATTTCAATATCCTCCTTTAGACCCTCATGGTTGTTTAGTCTAACCAAAATGCAAGAAAATTTCATATTGTCTAAATTTTTTAAATGACATATCTGTTGCAAAAAACTCCCCCACAATATTTCTAATGCCCCTAAAAACATCTAAAGACCAATAGTCAAAGGGAAAACCTTAAAGTCACACCCAAATTAGGGTGATGTCTAACTTCTCTCTTTTCTTGTCAAACAGAGTTCTCCACATTTTCAGAGCCATTAGTGCCGAGCCTATACACCAATTCTGTTTGAGGTCCCATTGTGCATCTTCAGCTTTCTTAAGATGCAAGATGAACAACCTTTGGA
>LPNX010470775.1:520346-623558 GCA_001517045.1 Pseudotsuga menziesii
AAATTTGTTATATGGAGTCCGAATCACAAATGCAACGTAAATTGAGCTTTGACACTAAAATAGGAAGATATTCACTAACATACAACATGTTTTGGTATACCGTATATCCTTCCATCATAGAACCCTCCGCATGTGCTCGTTATCTCACCAAACCCTTCATAAATTTCAAGTGCCTCTCAACCATCCACATGGACCTTGAGTGCATAGGTCCACACAACTCAATCTCCTCAACTTGGTGTATAAGGTAGTGTTCCTGTGCATTGAAAAATGCTGATGGTAGATGCTTCTGCATTTCACACATGAGACAAGGAATTTCTCTCCTACAATACTTTATATCTTATTTATGGATTTCTTTATATGTCAACCATCTACAAGTGATGCAAACCAATAACGATATTAAACAAAAATAAACTTTAAATTACAATATATGCTGAAATAGTGCACAAAAAAAACTAATATAAATTATTATATGGAGAATTAAAGAAACAATAAGCACTTGCAAGTAATCGCTAGTTACCTCATGTATTTACCAAGATTATATATAACTTGTTTGACATTGTTGTCGAAGTTGTCCAGGAGAGAGAGAGGTAGAACATACTGTATCAATATACAAACCACGCCATTTATTAAAAAAAAGTATACAAACAAGAAAAAATTATATGGACATAACAATAATAATTACCTTGATGAAGACATGCAATCATGTGTTTTGACCCCCACAAAATCACCTTTTTTAGTTATGATATTCTTCAAGTTTGCACAAAAACCGGTGGGAAATTTAATTTTTCACATTACTACTTTGACAACATTGCTTTGTTTCTCCGTAAACATCCATGGAATTGATTTTATATTAACTTGTTCTCCGTTGGTATGAAATTGGATGACGTATTTCATTGCATGGTTACTTTCTTGAATGTCTTTGCACACTTTCACAACTTTATCTTTCTCCCTCCTTAGCTCTAGTAGTCACCATAAGGTTTTAGTAACATTCTTTCCAATATTCATTGTATCAAACAAATGAGCAATTTGTAGGTGCTCATAGTAGGGAAACCTGCTAAATTGAATAGGATAACCTTTCATTCCTCGTGGAAGACCATTAATGCCTTCATGATCACGATGGACATCATGACTATTAGTTTATAATTAATAAATTACATCATAAATCAAATATGGCCACTATGGCCACTACAACAAACAACTCACAATAAAAATTAAAATACATAAAAATTCATATATGATGATCCATACGTACCATGATGATGATTTCTATTGTATTGTATCTTCCAAAGGTGAGGTGTCATTCTCTGTCGTTTTAATGCAGTCTCCTGCTTCCCATTGAAAAGATTTCTTTTAGTTGTTCTATACCTGTGATTCTTAGAGAGGAAATTCCTATACTCATCAAACACCTCATTTCTTAAGCTTTTTGAACGACAGGATTTTATCTTAGGACCACAAACTGGACATGAAAATTTACCCTTTGTTTGAAGACCTACAATATTTACATATGGAATATCTATGTCAAATATATTCATATATAAAATATTCTAACTACTCCATATCATTAAATGCAATTAAAGTGAAACTTAAAATTACAAACCACAAAATGAAGTTTACCCAGGGGCATCATGTATTGTCCATACAACCATTGCATGGAATTGAAATTTCCTTTGTTGTATTGGTCTAGATACATCATACATAGTTATGCCATTCCATAACTTCAGTAGCTCATCTATAAGAGGTTCGATGTATACATTCATATCTTTGACTTGGAACTTACCTGATTCATAATTTGAAGAACATGTAAAATATATCATTATGAGAACCATTAAGATATATAAACCATGCAGAAGAGTAAAATTATATATATATATATATATATATGAAATTAAGATACATATTACGACAAATGAGATGCCACAACTACATTATAAATAAAACAGTTTTTGTCAATAAAAGCTGGAACAATCATCGACAACATTATGTGCTCCCTGTTTATTGACAACCATGGAGGAATGTTATTGTTGATAACAAAAATAGGCCACACTATGTAAATGGATTTCATTTGTGCAAATGGATTAACACCATCTGCTGCCAAAGAAATCCTAAGATTACATGGTTCTTCTTTAAACTGAGGCCACTTTTCCTCAATATCTCTAAAAGCAGTACCATCTGCAAGCATTCAGATAACATCATCTTGACTTATATTCCTAACATGGTAATCCATAAATTGCGCTATGTTTTTGCACCTGCACAGTCATTGCAAACGTGGAATGATGGGAATATAATGAAGAACCTTCTAAGGCACCTTTTTTGTTACTTTATCTGTACGATATCTACTTACATGACATTCCGGACATTCTGTTGCAAATTCATGCTAATTATAATATATAACATGGTCATCGGGGCATGCATGAATTGCTTCATAATGCATTCCAATCTCTTTCATGATGGAAGATAAATCTCGATATGTGCGAGGTAAAATATTTGATGGTGGTAACAAAAATTCAGCTATCAAGCTACAAAAAAAATAAAAAATGTTAATGTAATAAATAAATAATATTAACGAAACACGCGTCATCCGTACAATGATAAATAATGAGTTAACAATACAATTATTAGAGGAATACAAATAAACTTTATCACGATCATACAATTATTAGATACCTTAGCATACATGTGATTGCAATGTTTGAAAGACCATTCATAACCTTCAAGTTTATTATCAACAATATAGTAGAGAGAATATTTGTTTTGGAGCATTCATAAAGGGGTTCATATGCCTTATCGAGAAGAGGTATATAGTGAACATTATCAAATTCATCATCATTTTCATTATCAACATCATCATCATCCATTCTAACGTTAAATGAATCATGGATCAATGTATTTATGCCATCATCTTCAATTACATCATCGGCATGATCATCTTGTTCAATATGATCATTCACTTGTTCTCCATTAAACATACACGCTCCATGATCCTAATCCTGAACTTGTTCTGAAAGCACTTCCTTTGGACGACATGCTATAGGGTGTCTTTCCTTTAATATAAATACATGGAAACATCAATGGATTTACATTAATATATGAAAAAATAATAATACATACAATTACCAAAAAAAATGAATATAATAATGTTTATAATGATAAACCTACAAATGGACGATATTCGTTCCCCCCCCCCAGCGTGTCCATGTTCCCTACAATGTTTTGTGGCTGTTGAGATCAATATTATTCTCCTGTTAAATCCCCTACATTGAGTACATGGACAATAACATTTTCCATCACCCCTTCGTTTCGTTGCATCCCATAGTCTAGCAAGCAATTGTCGGTTGTCTTTGTTTGGATTCAAAATATTTAATCTATTTGACATTTTGTCATAAAATTCATTAATGAATATAACCAGTTGTCTTAAAAAATCAAGTTCCACGCATCAACCATGCATCAAGGTTTTATCAAATGGAGAGAAGTCAAAGAATAAAAAATTCCCGGCAAACTGTCTATCGATGAAAAAAAAAATTCCCACAACCGCCCATTGAAGAATAAAACAATTCATGAAAACGTCCGTCGAGAAACAAATAATTTTCGCAATCGTCCGTCGCTTCTACAACAAACATGTCGAAATGTTTAAAACAATTTATATTTATAATGGACATGCATCAGATATTCGACACCTTGAACATGGTTACCGTTGAAAGTATGGGACCATAAAATTTAAAATCACGTAAACCTTAATTTTTTTTTATAAAAAATCTATACTGCCCGTGGGATATCCGACGCTTAGGGGTTGGATAACCGACATTTTTGGGTGCACAGATGTCAAAGATTTGACACAAACGTGTCGGATATCTGACACTACAAGAGTCAAAAATCCGACGCCTGAGTGTCAGATATTCGACGATGCTATAAATATTTTGTTATCGGCATTCTGTTTATTGATTGTTGTCCGACACATCCATGCGAAATGTCGGATGACGTCGGATTCTGATGTTGGAATTCGGGTTCAAATCCTGTTGTGTTAATTATTGATTACATATTTTTTAATGGTTACTATTTAATATTTTAATTTACGTAACAGCGCCTTCCCCTTAAGGGAAGCTTTGTCCTCAAAGCTGAATTTGTTGTCATCGTCTTTTGTTCTTGATTTGTACTACGATTCTTTCTACTTGGGTGGCTAACCTCTCAGTCCATACAATTGATACTTACTTCCATTGTATTTAAATTCCATGTATTGTTTTTGTAGGTTGGTGGAGTAAGTCCCTAACGATGCTAACTATGGGTGCCTAAAACCATGTCTACTTCCTTGAGTGGTAAGGCAATACAATTTAGTTGTAGGTGTAGGTTTTGTATCTGTAAAGACACCTTATGACATTATCTTACTTTTGTGATGTTTTGATCAATGATAATTGAGGCTTCAAGTCTTTTTGCATGGAACACAAAAAGATTAATTTTTTTCACCTTGTTGATATCAATCAAATTATGGGTGCTTCCATAAACGACCAAAATTGTGATGTCCTTATTCTTAATTGTCCCAGTAAGTTGTAATCTCCTTAGCCTGGACTTCTTTCATTTTGTTACTTCGAATAGGAGTCGTTCATCTTTAAGGTTGCCGTGACTTCTCAACAAAGGAGGGATATATCTATCTGTGAGTGATTGGATTTCCTTCTATTGGTTATGATCTATCTTGGGTGTCTCAAACTCCTCTTTCTTACAAGCTTGTTAAATACATGTTAATGCTGCAATTGATACTTTGGATGAGCTTATGTCTGCATTAGAATCAGATATAACTTCCTCTCTTGATACTTGTAATTCTTTTCCATTTATAATTTTGTAATTTAATTTGTGATTGGTTATGCACTTATGGCTTGGGATCCAATCATCTTCACACTGATGATAAGTATTCTTCTTCTTTTTCCTGTCATTGTCAGAGAAGCTAGTCAATTTTTTTGAACCCTTTTAGACTTCATAACCATATGACTAAGATTTGTTGCATTGATGACTAGGTGACCATATATCTTCACAATATAGACATTGGGTCTCTTGTTGTTGCACATATCCCTTGTCAATGTTCCCTTGCCTTGATCTTTTAAATGTCTGTTCAATAAATTTTGCTTTGCACCTAACCTTATCCAGGTTGGATACATTAAGCAATTCTAAATCTTCTCTTATATATGGTTTAAGACTAGAGACATATGTCTGGAGACCCTGACCATCTGTTAATTTTGGTGCTCGTGTTGCTAAGGCTTCCCATTCGTAGGTGTATTCTTCTATGTCGCCTTTTTGTTGTAATCTAGTGATTTTGGCGGAAAAATAATTCTCTATCACATCTTCAAATCTTTTGAAAAAATCATTTTTGAATGTGTCCCAATTGTAAGAACATACATTTGTCGTATTCTTCCACCACATGTACCAATTCTACGCCCGAACTTTGAGCTGCACGGAGGCATATTTAACCTTTTCATCATTAGATAGATTTAACCTTTTTGCAGAGGCATATTTAACCTTTTCGAGCTGTGTGAAGGCTAAAGATCGTTGTTTCTTCCAAGTAACTCGCGTTCCCCATGGAAAAGTTTTCATAAAAACTTTCAATCATCTCCATGATGTGGCAATTTATATTGGAAACCTGAAAGACCATTGTTTGTTCATGGCATGTAAAGAGGTTCAAAACATTGCCAGGGAGATCGAGTTGAATGATTGGAAAAGAATGTCATTTTATGGCAGTAATATTAAAAATCTACTTGCAAAGGGATTGAAATGTAGAAATATGGTGTGCTTAATTCTAGGGGCAAATAAAGAGTTGGAAGGAGTCGCAATGTCTTTTTTTGAAGAATTCCCCTCTATTAGGGTTCTAGATCTGTTAGAACAAAGATAAAATTATTGCCAATAATGTTATGGAGGTTCAAAACATTGCCAGGGAGATCGAGTCAAATGATTGGAAAAGAATGTCATTTTATGGAAATAATATTAAATATCTACCTACAAAGCGATTGAAATGCATAAATTTGGTGTGCTTAATTCTAGGGGCAAATAAAGAGTTGGAAGGAGTCAGATTGTCTTTTTTTGAACAATTCCCCTCTATTAGGGTTCTAGATCTGTTAGAACAAAGATTAAATTATTGCCAATAACGTTATGGAGGCATAGACATCTCGAATATTTAGATATAAGTTACACTCATATTGATTATTTGTGTGAGTACATAGGTTAGATATAAGTTACACTCATATTGATTATTTGTGTGAGTACATAGGTTATTGATTATTTTGAAATTTGTCTGGATGTTCCAGACTAGAATCATTGCCTGAAGCCATAGGTAGTCTTTCAAAACTTCAATATTTAAATCTGTCAGGATGTTACAAACTAACATCCATACCTTCTGAAATATATGAGCTGAAAAGTCTCAAGTATCTTCACATATCTCAATATAATGTTTTGTTGTAGATTACTTAATTTTTTCAAATTGTCTTGATATTCCAAACTAATTTTAATATCTTGTGTAATATATGAGCTTAAAAGTATAGAATATCTTAATTTTGGTATCGATGTTCTTAAGGATTTCCATTTGTAGATGTATTCTTAGACATGGCTTTTTGGCTATAATTAGTGATTTTGGATAAAAAGTTTTTATCTGTCACATCTTTAAATCTTTTGAAAAAATCATTTTTGAATGTGTCCCAGCTGTAAGCACATATATTTTTCATCTTCTTCCACCACATGTACCAATTATATGCTCGACCTTCTAGCTGCACGAAGGCATATTTAACCTTTTCATCATTAGATAAAATTTTGTGAATGTAAAAGAATTCCTCTACTTTATTGATCCATGCAACACTTTGTTTTGTCTCGCCACCAAATTTAGGTAATTCCAATTTGGGTTTCATGGAGTATCCCCCCCTTGATTGCATTGCAACCCAGTATGATTTCTGATGATCGTAATCTCTATGGTCTTATGAAATTTCCACTTTCAAGGAATTTGATTAATGATTATTGGTTTCGACTGAATTTCCACATGAGTGGTCTTGATTAATGATTATTGGTTTCAGCAGAATTGCCACATGAGTGGTCTTCCTTTCACAAATCTACATTTTTAGAGTCATCTCTATCTTTGAAGAACTGCATGATTTTACATAGCTCTTCTTCAAAATGTGTTTTCATTTCATCCCTTACCTTCCTCATTTCCCATGAGACTCCAACAAGTTCATAATGCACGTGATTGATCAAGTCTAGAGTTAAAACCTTCAATAATTTTCAAGTCTGGAGCTTATTCTTTTTCCAGTTTGTCTAGTTGATCCTTTATTTCAGACATGCTTCTTGTTGTGCAACCTGGAATTTTTTATTTTCCAAATCAATTTAAATATAATAATTAACAATTATTATATTTAACTATTATTTGTACTTTTAATAATAATATTATTAATAATAATATTTAATAATAATAATTTTTATTATTAAAAGTAATGAAATTGTTATGATGTCTCACATTTTGGAAAAAACTGCTTGTGGTTTTACTTCTTCTTTTTTGTCTATTTTTTTGTTCAAATGCTTTCTTTCTTGTTTTTCTTTTTAACTTCTTTTTTTTCTACTTTTTTTTCACAAACCTTTTTAACTTTTTTGCTCTTTTTAAGAAAACATGTTTTTGATATGAACAAATGAATTATTGAAGATGATGATTTAAATTACAAGATGGCGAGCTTAAATAAAGCTTGGGCTTATATACTGAGGAGTGGTGACCTCTTGCTTCCAATTTTTTAATATTCATTACTATTATTAATTATTAATTACATATTTTTTAATGATTATTATTTAATATTTTAATTTACTTAACAGATTGATACATCAAAGCATTCTTGTTCTATTATAAACAATAATGTATTTGTTTTAAACTAAGAAATTTCCAATCTTGTAACATTAGAGTTGTGTTCTTCATGTTTGTCTACATTTAGACAAAATAAAGTGGAACATCAATACCATGTTTGTGGATAATTGTTTGCTAAAGCTCAAAATTATGGTGAAGGTTGTCCACAAAACCCTACCAATTCTAGTTAATGTGTACAAAGATTTTCCCACAAATGGAAGCTGTTAGCTGAGATCATTGAAAATCATTGTAGATCAAGAATCAAATGTTTGACCATTATTTTATACAAATACCTTGCACAAGTAGTGATCTCAATAAATGCAAAAAACATTATGTCCTATAAAATGTTGAACTATTATAACTTCGAAGAATATTTTATTGTATTTTATTATTGTAATTTATTCGGAGATGTTTTATTCCTTTGTCGAGATGTTATTATTGTATTTGGTCATCATACACTCATGAGGTAAAACCTCCTTTGTAGGTTAGGTAGTCATGAGGTAAAACTTTCTTTGTAGGTCAGGTTGATAGAACCATCTAGAAAGTAATATTATATTGTTATGAGTCTTCCTAAGTAAGTTGTCCCAGTTAACTTTGTTGGTGTCGACCTAGTTAGTGAAAAAGTCAAGTAAAAGATAAAGTATAAATAGGAGTGATGTGATCCTCATTTGGACTTACACTCACTTGTGTAATTCGTATAGGAGAGAGTGAGAGAGAGAGAGAGAGATCTGCAAGGACAAGGAGCACTCTTTTGGGATTCTTTCTTTGTACTTTTGATCATCTATATTGAGGAAATTTTGTTGGGTTTTCTTCCCGTAAAGGGTTTTCCATGATAAATCGGTGTCTATATTGTGATTGTGTTTCTTTCAGTGATCATGTATATTATGCTATTGTTGTGAAATTGAATGAAATACTAATGTTATCTATATTATCATATTGAAACTTAACATGGTATTAGAGCTAGCATGAATAGGACATCTTTCACAACGTGAAACTCTCTCTCTCTTCTCCCTCCGACAAGAAATTAGGGTTTCTTTCAAAGTTGGAATTTTGAAAATATGACTACATAGAAATTTGTGCCTCCCTAGGACGCATCTATTGAGCCCTAGATCAAAATTTTTGAGTGGGTAGATCTCCAAAAAATTCAAACCCTAGTTTGACTTTGGACCAAAAAACTAGAATAGTTCAGATCATAATTTCATAAGTCAATTTTGAGAGGTGAAAATTTGGAATCTCCAAAAACCAAGTGTACCAGTCAATTTGCCTCAGTCAAGCGCATTTCTTAGTAAGGTCAGTTTTTCATTTTGAGAAATTTCATTTTTTAGTGACCTCCTGGATAAGATGGCCCCGAGCACTAAGCTTGAGGATAAGCTAGAAGGCATGGAGAATTCTGAGCATGGAAATATAAGATTGGCCTCATTCTTGAAGAGAATGATCTTGCCAAATACATCAAGGAAGAAGTTGCAGAACCTGAGGAGGATGAAGCTAGGGAGAAGCACAAGAAGGACTTGATTAGGGCACAAAGGATAATTGTTGATTTTATCATGATTCTATCAAATACCACTTGATTCCTTAAGTGTCATCCAAGAAGACCCCGAAGAAGATGTATGATTCCATAGCTAGAATGTATGAAAAAAGATACATCAATAGAAAGATGAATTTGAGAACTCAATTGAAGAGTACCAATATGTGCCAAGGAGAATCCATCCAAGACTACTTCGCAAGGGTCTCCTAGCTCAAGGAGAAACTAGACTCCCATTGGAAACTCCCTTGATGAATATGAGCTAGTTATGGCTACTCTCAATGGTATCACTAAACCTTGGGATTCATTCATCCAGACTATATGTCCCAGAAATGGAAGAATGAAATTCGACATTGTATGGGAAGATTGTATCCAAGAGGAGGCTAGAGTAACCAATAGAGAAGCTCTACTTAAAGAAGATGATAAAACCCTAGCCATCCATACCAAGAGAGGAAGAAGTCAATCTAACTTCAATAAGGAGGAAGTCAACATAACAAGATTCTCTCAAAGATACATGGTCCACATATGCGCCATGCAATAACTAAAAGTTTATCATCACTGTATGGGAATGGTTCAACCTAAAAGATGTGATCCTCTCATCCTCATTTAGTTTCTTTCCAAAATATGACTTTCAAAACATCCAACCAAGGGTAACAAAACATGGAAGCCTAGGCCTAATCAAGAACAAAAAATTCCCAATACACTTGCACCAACAAACTTAGTGACCCAAGATAACACAGTTGTAACATTAAAACATAATTTTAATCTCTTTCAACTTTAACACTCCCATGAGGTCCTTGTGTTAAATTTGAAACACATAGTAACAATAACATGTAAATGATAGCAACAGTAGTATGGTTATTTAGACAAAATTATAAGAGAAGTAATAAATATAACTAACAATACAAAAGAACAAATCTTATTACTTAAAAAATCAAATAAAAAAATAACTATGTTGTACAGTATAATGGGCTTCATAACCAACACGCCAAAATATCCCTCAAACAGTCAAAGACAATCAACGCAGAAAAATCATAGAAAAAACATGAAATTATCATATATGATGAATTAAATGATGGGAATAACCTTACTTGTACTCATATTTTAACTTTTAGATCAATTATGTCCTCTTAGAGGAAATTCAATAACTGGAACAAACTATCCTTAATCAAGGGCATAAACATACTTGAGAGAGAGGGACTATAAATGTTGATAAATATGACATACAAGTACATCAGAAGAACCAACCACTCAAATAGGTACAGAACAGTCAAGATCAACCCCAACAAATCAACCAACATGCCAAGTATCCCTCAAAATAGTCAAAGACAGTCAACACCATAGAAAATGCAGCCATAAAAAGAAATAGTATGGACTCACATGCATAGAGTGAGAACTAAAATTACTATGGAAACCCTCACAAAGGAAAATGCTAAGTAAGGACAGGTTTGGTGTTACAAGTAGAACCAAAAACCAAATAATGCTCAAGCAGAGACAACCTTCAAACCCTTGACATCATAAACAAGTGTGCATGAAAACCCTAGATCAACCATGCCAACAGAGAGATCAAATTGCCATAAAGACATCGCTCTCAACAAAGGCTGTACTAGTTCGTGTAGCCTCTCAAATACCTTCTAGAAGGTCCTTCTAAGTGACATTAGTCTTTCTCTTACAATTAGGCTAGGTATGGCGTCATCAATTTATAAGTCAAATCAAAGGGGTAAGTAACCAAATTAAGGATTGCACATAGCTAAAAGAAGGGTCAACAAAAAAGCTAACCACATGAGGGTTAACCACAAGTCAACACACAAACATGGCTAACCACAAACATAACAGAATAAGTGGGATAGCCACAAAGCTAATATGACAAAATTCAACATAACATAACAAGTGGGATAACCACAATGTCAACATAACATAACAATTGGGATAACCACAATGTCAACATAACATAACAAGTGGGATAACCACAAATTCAACATAACATAACAAGACTCTCTTTCAAATATATGTTTTCCACTATGTGCCATGCAACAAATGAAAGTTTATCATCACTATATAGGAATGGTTCAACCTAGAAGATGTGATCCTCTCATCTTCATTATGGTTCTATCAGAATCTAACTTTCAAAATACCCAACCAAGGGGAAACCAAACATGGAAGCACAATTGCACCAACAAACTTAGTGAACCAAGATAGCACAATTGTAACATTAAAACATAATTTTCATCTCTTTCAACTACTCCATTAAAACATAATGTTCATCTCTTTCAACTTTAACACTCCCAAGAGGTTCTTGTGTTAAAGTTGAAACATAGAGTAACAATAACATGTAAATAATGGTAGCAGTAATAGATCTAAATCACAGTTAAAAAGAACAAGTCTTATCACTTAACAAATCAAATAACAAAATAAAAAATCTAGAAAAGGAGAAAGAACAACAAATGAACCTTGCTCCTATATATCGGCAAAAGTGACCCAACCAAGGGGAAACCAAACATTAAATCCTAGGCCTAATCAAGAACAAAAAATTCCCAATACACTTGCACCAACAAACTTCGTGAACCAAGATAGAACAACAGTAACATTAAAACATAATTTTCATCTCTTTAAACTACTCCATTAAAACATAATGTTCACCCCTTTAAACCTTAATATTCCCAAGGGCTGGGAGATCCTTCTGTTAAATTCAAAAGAGATGAAAATTATATTTTGAAATAGAGAACCCATGATTGGAGTGTTGTACATTGATGAAGAGTGTGTGAACCTTAGTGTTTATATATACAAATTCCTTAGCAACTAAAAAATTAGAAACCAATAACAAGGAATCATAGTACCAATCCCAAGACATACCATGCTACAAGACTACCATTAAATCTCGTATGTGCCATTAAACAACAAACAACACAACAAAATCGCAGAACAAACATGTCAAAATATGTTAGAACATCATACCACCTAGTAACATAAACATCATACCACCTAAGACTATAGTCTCATTTGTTTTCACTTATTCTAGATAGTCCAAACTTTGGTTTATGGAGTCTTCTTAAGGTTATTGGGGGTTGTCATGTCCCCTCCCATCTATCCGACAGAGAGGACGTGACTAACACGCAGATCTACTCTTTCAGACCAGAGCAATCTAGTCCCATGAACATAATGATAAAAATTTATTGAACATAAAACATTTACATATTCATAATGCAATCTACAATGGAAGCAAATAGATTTAATTCAACACATTAATCATGTTCATCATAATACATTAAAACAAATATAGTTGCAGAGGTAAATACACAAGAAATACTTATCTTGAAAAGAAGCTTCCCACAACTAGCTATGTTGCTGCAATGCTCCACCCAATGATAGGCCAGTGTGCTCATCAATCTCTCAGTAGCACTGCCACCCCTGAGATGGGCATGATACCCACAAGGAATAAGGGAGCTACAACAAGCTCACACATAGCCAAAGACATATCAAAATTCAGCCAAGCCAAAACTACATTTGGGTTTATCATGTTGCTAAGGAGGTGGAAAGGCTAAATTGCTAAGCTAGTGAGCTCAACCACAAAGCTATGGACACCTACATAAGATCTGGCTTGGTTTTCACAACACCTACACACCCAACACAAGGAAGCATCACCTTCTCTACTACACAGGCCCTTATGCTATGCCTTTCCTTCCAGTACTCTTCAAGGTGTGCAAGAAAGAATAACCATCCCTTCTTGATCTCTCTGTGAGGTTCCTTCCTTCACTAGGTTTATCAAGCTATTTCTCACCCAATTCCACTCCAAACCAGTTCAGACCAAAACAAAGGATGCAGACACATCAAAATACAAGTTCTGGGTTTGAGTAAAAACATTTTATAGCCAAAAATAGAAATGGCAGATGGGGAAAAACAGCCTCGGTGAGCAATCTAGTTCAGAATACATTTAATGGCTTTAGGTGGAAAAAAATGGCCTCTTCAAACCCCCAATTCGTGGATCTATACTCCCACTGACTGTGCAACACCAAAAAAATGAAATTCTATAGTTTTTTGAGTGAGAAAACAACACAAAAACGTTATGGAGAGAGCCCAGCCACTGAGCATTGCAAAATAGACTTCCCAACCATGGGGAAAATGAAGAAAACTGGCAAAATGTGAAGGAAACACCCAAGAGCTCCCAAAACGTGTGAGGAAGAGGAGGATGTGAATGCATAGTGGAAGGGGCAGCCATTTTTGGGTTTTTACTTGTCCAAGAAGTCAAAACATGATTTTCAAAAACTAATGGCTTCTCAAATTCAAACTTGAATGCCATACTCTTCCCATCTCTGTGCATTAACTAACTCAACCAATTTATGGAAGAAATAAATTATTGGGCACAAAAGAAAAAATGGGTAGTTGATATTTTTATGGGTTTCCCCTTTGACATTTGGATTTTCCCCATTGGCTCAAGGGTTTGAATATCCCCCTCCCCCCCTTTTTCCTTGTGAAATCATGCCCCCATCTATTTAATGTTGCATTGGCATAGCTAGTTGCAGGTATTTTATTAATTGCATATTTACATGATGTCCTAAATTATAATGTGCTTGGCTAGCATGAAATTCCATTAGCATCAATTTTAATCGCTGAAACGTAAAACACTAAATCGATGGTGGGGCCTTTGCCTTTAGCTCCACACCATGATTAAATACAAGATTTACATCATATATAATTTAATGCAAACAGGGTCAAAACCAGGGTGTTACAGGGGTTTTGGACCATGAATGACACCCAAAACTCTCACTTTGGTCAACCAGGAGGTAAAGCTCCCTCATTAATGACCTTTTGGTCCCTTGGGGTTCTCCCACTCCTTAAACCATGGATATGGGTTGACTAGGGGCGCATATGCATTGCATTTGGGTGTTTTTGGCCCTTTTTGGAATGCCTAGAGCCACTCCCGCTCCACCACATTTGGGGCACCTTCATTTATGACTACCCATGCCTACCCAATGTTCACATGGACATTCATGACTGTTTGAGGTGGTTTGGTAGCCTATTGGTCCACCTAGGGGGGTTTTGAGGTCCAATGTAATCCTACCACATGTATGCCATTTGACTTCCTCCAAAGGCTAAAAATTTTCTCTTAATGTAATATAATGATGATCCATACATGTTTACATGTTGGAGTGTAATATAAACTTCAGTTATTGGCATCATTTGTTGGTGTAAGTTTTTCTCTTTTCACTATTTTTCTTATGCATTGTCAAATTATTTCATTGTGAGGATTCTCTTAGGCTCTGGATCCCGCTGTAAATCAGAATTTTACATGGTATCAAATCTCAAGGAGATTCAAATTGAACTCATAGATTTCATAGGGTTTGAATTAGCAACCTAGGATTTCCTCCAGAAGATTGAAAGTTTACATTGCAGGTTATTCCGCAGTTCATTGTCACTCAGTGCACGACAAAAAATGGAGCAGTCTAATATCACCTTTCTCACTCCATTCAACTACTTTGAGTGGAATTATGAGATGGTAATACAATTGAGATCCATAGGTCTCTACAGAGTTACCATGGGGACAAAAAATGAGCCAAACTCAATTGTTGAGAAGTCCAAGTTTTTTAACAAAATGGATGATGCATTTGGGATGTTATGTCTCAGCATTTCGAGAGACCTCCTGTTTCATGTTGACAGTCTCACAACTCCAATTTAAGTGTTGCTCAAGCTCGAGTCTTTGTTTTGGAAGATTGATGAACTAAGAGGCCATCATCTTTAGAATGAGTTGATCACCTTGAACCCAACTCATTTCGAGATGATCCAAGACTTCTTCACCAAGTTCAAATACCTGGTTCTTCAACTGAAGAAATGTGGCATTGAAAATAAGGAAGAGAAGTTGATTCGGTCCATACCTTCGAAGCCAGGGCCTGAATATTCAATGTTTGTTTTGACATCTCACTCAGGCAAGTTGATAGTTCAAAATTGGAGAATGCCATCTTTGGCAGACTTCATGGAGTCTTTGACTAAAGAACAAGAAAATTTGGTTCAAATGGGTACTATCAAATCTACCAAATATCAATCTCTTCTAGCAAGATATTCAAAGCAAGCAAAGGGAAAGAATAAGCTCAAATATTCGAAGCAACAAGAGAATAAGAAGGACAAAGAGAAGCCCAAATCTCTGATGGGAGTTGGAATCCTAGCAAGGACAAAGGGAAGAAGCAAGAGAAGTACAAATGAAATTATTGTCACAAGGGTTGGCACCCTGAAAGTGCATGCATGAAGAAAATCATTGACATGATGGTGCAACTCCTTGATAAGAATGACATTCCTCTTCTAGATGGAGAAAAGAAGAAGGATGGAGGTTCAAATTCTTAAAAACAAGGAGAGATGACATGCATTGGTGTCTGGTGCTTTTGGATCTTCCTCCTTCATCATAGATTTAGGTGCCTCAAGGAACATATCTTTTGCATAAGAATCCTTCTAGGCCCCACATCCATATAGTGGTCCATCCCTCCTCATGGGTGATGACTCATACATCCCAAAGAAAGGGATTGAAGGATCAATATTAACAATGGATACATCAACAATGTGTTGTTTGTGACAGATATTGTAGCAAACCTACTCTCCATGTATCAAATGACTCACATAGGTTCTCTTAAGAGAGTCAAATTCACTCAAGAATATGTGGAAATTTCTGAAGTTTCAACTAGCAAAGTGGTTGCAGTGGGTATTTTAGATCATGAGTCAAGGATGTAAAATTTTTCACACTTTCTTCCTTACTTCTCTTTAAATGCTCTCATGTAACATGCCAATGAGATCATCAAGCTATGGCATGAGAGGTTTGGACACCTAAACTACATATATCTTCAAGCTTTGAGCAAAGAAAATATGGTTGAAGGACTTCCAAGCATCAAATTTTCTAAAGGAACATGCAGGGGACGCATTGTTAGGAAGCATGCCAAGCGCAAGTATGAAAAGAAGGAAATAAGGGATGTTCAAGTCCTTGAATTGATCCATTCAGATATGATAGGACATATTCCCACATCCTCCTATGGAAACTCAAGGTATGTCTTAACATTCATTGATGATTTTTCAAGATATTGTTGGGTGTTCTTCCTTAAGGTGAAATCTGAAGTGTTTGAGATCTTCAAAGCTTTCAAAGCTTTCAAAGCTTATTTTGAAAACTTCAATGGGAAGAAGATAAAGGTATTAAGGATTGCTAATGGAAAGGAATATGTCAATAAGAGACTACAACAACTATGTGAAGATAATGGAATTCAAACGGCAACATTCAATGCCTTACATGCCACAACAAAATGGTGTGCCAGAGCGCAAGAAAAGAGCATTGAAGGAGATGGCCACATGCATGTTGGAGGCTAAGTATTTGTCATATAATATATGGTATAAGTTTTTATATTGTGCTGCATATTTTCATAATAGAGTTACACACAAAGCACTGGAAGAAAATACTCCATTTGAGGCTTGGAGAGGACACATGCCTGATGTGTCTCATCTCAAGGTTTTTGCCTCAAAGGCATGGGATAGAATTCCTCCCAAGAAAATAAAATCCTTGCATCCCCAAAGAAAGGAGTCCATATTGCTTGCATATGTTGAATATGCAAAGGGATACAATATATTTGATCCCTAATCTCAGAAAACATTCATTGCGAGAAGTGTTCAGTTCGAAGAAGAACCTATGCAAGAAGTTGAACTAGTAAAGGGGGATTGCTCTCACCCTAGACTCAATGACGATGTAAGTTATGTTTCCATTTATGATTTTTCTGATTTTGATATAGAATATGAATATTATGACATGCATGAATATCATGACTCTCCCACAAGAAAAAATTGGGATGAGAAAACCATACAAGCAACTGGTGATCTTGTAGGAGATCCACTAAACACTAGGAAGACTAGATATCAGTTTCACAATGCATTCTCCACTTCTGATTCAAATATTCCAGAGAGGTTTTTTATGATGGTTGGATTTTATCCATAGTAATATGACGAAGCATCACATGACCCAATATGGAAATCATCCATGCAAGAAGAGTTCAAGTCTTTGTAAGGCAATGAAACTTGGGAGTTGGTTCCTCTACTTTCCAAGAGGAAACTAGTGCAATGTAAGTGGGTTTATAGGAACAAGATGGATGTTTATGGTTTGGATGTTAAGTATAAGGACATATTGGTTTCCAAAGGATTCTCTCAAGTCCATGGAGTGTACTATACAAATACATTTTCACCGGTGGCAAAGGTGGACTCAATCAACCTGGTTTTAGCCATTGTTGCATCCAAATGATGGAAGGTGGACCATATGGACACTACTACATTTCGACCAAAAATCCAACGGCAGTATTGTCGGATTTTCGACACTTCCCTGTCGCATGTACGACACTATTGATTTTTTTTAAGCATCGGAAACTTGTCGTCGGTTATCCGACATCTTTCGAAACCCTCGGTTAAGCGACACCTCAGTTTACCATCGGTTAAATGTAAAACGTTAGTTAAGCGACAGCCATTCTTCGACGCTAGTGAAATTTTTTTAAGAAAATAACCTTAATGCCGTCAGTTAAGCGACAGCAGGTCCGTCGGATAAGCGACGGTTAGTCAATTTTTTTTAAAAAAGATATCGCATAAGAGCTTGAGAAACCATCGGTTAAGCGACGGATATAGAGAGTAACCGTTGGATAAGCGACATCAATAACCGTCGCTTAAGCGATGGCAGGGAATTTTTTTTTTTTTAAAATACCTCAAAATCGGGTATACTCCCGCGGGAGGTGCTTCTGTATCCGACGACTTTTCTCAGTTCCCCATTTAAGAGCTTGTTCCTGGCACTCTCCCATGCCGGGAGAGGCTCACCATGCAAAGAGCTTCCGATCACCTTCAGAGCAAGTGGAAGGCCTTTACATTCCGCTTGCACCCGTGATTCATACATCAATAATAATAACTAGAAACTCCATCAAACACGTACTTTTATTGTTAAAGACTTGATTCTCTTGCCTAATAAGCTTGAAGACTTAAGTTCATATTTTTTGTAGTAAACATAATTCTATTAAGCCTATTCAGTATATGTCTAGAATCTATATTAAGACTATTCAGTATGTGTTTAGAATCTCTATTATTGGAATTTGGAATATATGTCTAGAATCTCTATTATTGGAAGTTGGAACATTGATTCCAATTATAACAACAACAAAATCTTATCTTAGGGATATGCCACTCTAAATCTTATCTTAGGGATATGCCACTCTAGTAATAGCTTGTAATTATAGACATATCGAGTGATGGTGTATATTTCGATAAGTAAAATAAATCAAATTCACACCAAACTTAGTACAATAATATAATGCATATCAACAGCATTCGAGTACTGTTAAAGGTATAAAATAAACCAAATTCACACCAATCTTAACACAATAATATAATGCATATCAACAGCATTCGAGTACTGCCACAGGTATACCTGCTTGACTAGATTTTCAGCTGCAGTGCATGGAATTGATCTCTATCTAAAAGCCCAAAAGCAGAAAAGGGACAGCGCATCAACATCATCTAACAATGGCAATTGATAAAGCTCAGTACAGTGTGTTTTGGGGATGGTAGAATAGTCTCGGGTTGTTACAAGTGTTTTATATCCTTCTCCTTCAAATAACACTTTTTCCAAATCTGTCCTTGACCAGACATCATCCAACACCACCAGAGTTGGCTTGTCTTGCCTCAATAGCTGCTGCTGGAGCTATCTATGTGCATCCTCAACATTCTGTCAAATAACACTTTTTCCAAATCTGTCCTTGACCAGACATCATCCAACACCACCAGAGTTGGCTTGTCTTGCCTCAGTAGCTGCTGCTGGAGCTGTCTATGTGCATCCTCAACATTCTGAAATTCAGGTTTCTTCTTACGAACAATCTTCTTCCACATAGTCTCTAAAATTCCCTTTAGGTTTGGGGACTGTGAAACAGTGATAAAAATGATATTGTTTTGGAAAACCCCTGGCATGCATAAAGAGACAATTTCTCAGATAGAAATTCCATCATCTGTACAAGAATAAGTTGTTAAGTAGTTTCATTATCAGCAAAACACTCAAGTACGTGACATTGAAAAGCTACAACATACTTTCTGCATGTCTGAACCTCACCAAATATGGCCAAATCTTGCAAGAGTCAACCAAGTCGCTTTTAAACTTGTCGAATTATAGCAATTTTGACCAATTGAAAAGCTACAACATAATTTCTGTATGTCACCAATACGACCAATGTATGCCACCACGATAGCACAAATCACATCAAAGGGATTTGTATTCCTTTTTCCACAAAGGATAAAGTAGCGAAGGGCCCTCCCTTTGAATTGGGCGGTTTTTATATAATGGGTAACTTTGCATCTTCTCCCTCTGCAGGTTTTCAACATTTTCTAAGAAACATTGGCTAGTATATCTATGGAATTTGTCTAGTCTAACTCTGTGTGCCCAACATTTGACACATTAATTGTGGTGTGTTTGCTTCACTAGTCTATTGTTAGTTTGTTAAACCTTGATGTTTAATTTAAAGAATCTCACAGTAAGAACCAAATGTAGTAGATTGTCCTTGAGGGCCTACATTTTTATTTACATACACAAGAATCTCATCATCCATGTAGTCAACGTTCAACGATAAAGGAACATAATATAAACTAAGAGGATTAGAGTCTTGATTTACATGAACACCAAGAATTTAATTTCTTTCAAAGATAGTGTTCAATTGTGAAAAAAATGTTGGGTTTGGAAATTTAAAACTATACCCTCATGCTTAAACAATAGGAGGTTGTGCCAACTTTTTTCAAATGGTTCCTAACATGCTCATAGCCTTGGGGGATTGACTTGGGTCAAAGTGGTACTTATGGATCAGAGAACCATTTAACCATCAAGTTTGACATTTTATGAGGCATGTTGATCTTGATAAGATGCTAAAAATCAACAAGGGGTATCCACCATGAAAAGTTTGATTTATCTCCTTATATATCCTTATACCTTCATGTAATCCATTGTTAATGTTGCAAGCCATTATCATGCATGTTGACACCCATGTATGAATTCCCATCCCTCTAAGAGGAATTTGTTTGATAGAACCTATTAATGATTTATAACTACTTAGAAGTAATCTCTTCATCCCATCGTGAGAGGAATTTAATTCCCTAATAGAAAATCATTTGTGTGTGATCCCTATAGACCCAAATAGTTAAGAAAATACCATTAAGGTTTATAGTCAATTCTTACAATTTCCCTATGTCTCAATCCCTCTACATATTCTTTATTTTTCATATTTTGCATTTTAAATTACACTACGGGGTTAGTACCACCCATTACCCTTTCGTAGAGACGTCCTTCACAGTCCTTACACATTTCCTAATCAATTGGAAAAACAAGAATGTGACAATATTTCCTTTGTTCAACTTTAGATTTGAACAAAGAGAATAATTCACACACCTGCATATTTTTTACTAACTTTTGCTTTAAATAAAAGGAAGCATTACAACATAGGAATTACATGTATGTTTACTAGTACATTTGAATAATTATTATTTCATGTAAAATAAATTTTCATAAATGGTTAATTCCATATTCAATAAAAAATCACTTAATCATATCTTTGTATGTTTACTCAACCATTTAAGCATATATCAGTGCGACGTTTAAGCGACGGTTATCACCTTCTTCTTCCATGTTAAATAATTGACCAATTAAGTGTATTTATTTAAATGATTGACCAATTTGAAGCGCTTTCACTTAAGCGACACTTATGAGGACATCCATTGCTTAAGAGATGCTTATTGAGCCTAGCCATCGCTTAAGCGACGCTTATGACCACAATTTCAAAAAAAAAAATTATCTTTGTGATTTTTGGTACAGTTAAAAGAAAAAATCCATGCGCCGTCGGATTTTGGATCGAAATGTAGTAGTGGGATGTGAAGAATGTTTTTATTCATGGTGACCTTCATGAGGATATTTATACGCAGCATACTGAACATTTCATTCATGATCCTTCACTTATTTGCAGGTTGAAGAAGTCTCTATATGGCCTCAAGCAAGCTCCTAGACCTCGGTATGCCAAGATGGACAACTTTATTCTTTCACAAGGTTTTGAAAGATGAAAATATGATCCTAATGTGTATTTTATGCATTTAGATGATTCTATTCTAATCATTTGAATCTATGTTGATGATATTTTGATCACTGGAAGTTGCATTGTGATATAGGTCCAATTAAGTCTTCATTGCACAATGCATTTTCAATGATCAACCTAGGATTGTTGAAACAATTTCGTGGCTTGGAGATTGAGCAATCTGATGCAGGTACCAAGGTCAACCAATAAAATTATGCTTCAGACTTGTTATATAATTTTAAAATGGTTCAATGAAAATTTTCTAAGTGTCCCTTCCTTTCAGGATTAAAACTAGGTCATTTTGGTTCATCTCCATTGGTGGACAACTTGTTGTATAGAAAACTAGTTGGGAGCTTGGTGTATCTCACACACTCTCGACCTGATTTGGATTATTTAGTAGTGTTGTTTCTATATATATGTAGGATACTCATGATACCCATTGGAAGGATTCTAAAAGGATCTTGCATTATGTGGAAGGAACCAAACACTTCGAGATACACTATGCATCTAGTTCTCCACTTCAACTACTAGGATTTACTGATTCTGATTGGGATGGAGATAGAACTAAAAAAAAGGCCACTTGAGGTTATGTATTCATTATTACACATGGTCCTATTTTATATTTAAATAAGAAACAACACAATATTTCCTTATCTTCAACTAAGGCTAAGTATAGAGGAGCAATGAATGCAACTGCACAATGTGTGTGGGTGCATGACATTCTTGAAGATCTTGGTTTTGATTTTGATTCACCCACTACCATTTGGTGTGACAATAAAAGTGAAATCAAGATATCCATAGATCTAGTACAAAGATAGAGGACCAATCACATTGATATTCACATGCACTACATCAGTAGCTTGGTGAATGACTAGGTGATATCATTGCAGTATTTCCCATATGCATTGCAAACTGCTAACATCTTCACCAAGAGCTTCACTGAGAAGACATTCAACTATCTTCAATCACTCTTTGGGGTGGGTGACACATGATGATGACTGATATTCACTTTCATATTTTTCTCCATGTCCATTTTAGAGGGGAGGTTTTATTCCCATGAGGTTTTCCTCCTTACCTTGGTTATATGGACTAATAAAATTGTGTAAGAGGTGACTTGAGCCTTAATTGTCAAGGCCTCAATTTTGATTTGGTTGCACTAATTTAAGCTTAAAGGGGGCTGTTATAATATCATACCACATAGTACCATAGAAATCATACCACCTAGGACCAAAGTCTCATTTGTTTTCACTTATGCTAGATAGTCCAACCTTTGGTTTACGGTGTCTCCCTAAGGTTGTTGGGGGGTTTTGGACCATCAATGACACCCAACGCCATCACTTTGGTCAAATAGGAGGTAAGGAGCCCTCATTAATGACCTTTTGGTCCCCTGGGACGTTCCCACTCCTTAAATCATGGATTTTGGTTGACTAGGGGAGCCTATGCATTGTATTTGGGTGTTTTTTGCCCTTTTTGGACTACCTAGAGCCACTCCCACTCCACCATGCACTCCACCACATCTGAGACACCTTCATTTATGACCACCCATGCCTCCCCAATGTTCACATGGCCATTCATGACTGTTTGAGGTGGTTGGTTTGGGATCCTATTGGCCCAGGTAGGGGGGTTTTGAGGTCCAATGTAATCCTTCCACATGTATGAAATTTGAATGCCTCCAAAATCTAACAATTTGCTCCTAATGTAATATAATTATGATCCAGATATGTTTAAATGTTGGACTGTAATAAAAACTCCAGTTATTGGCATCATTTGTTGGTGTAATTTTTGCCTCTTTTCACTCTTTTTCTTATGCATTGTCAAACTATTTCATTGTGAGGATACTCATAGGTTCTAGATCCTGCTGTAAAACAGAATTTTACAAAATCATATTTGATGAATTTCCTAATGGGAAGAACCTTCCTTGTACTCAAATTTTAAATTTCAGACCAAATCTTGCCTCTGAGAGGCAAGTCAATAATTGGAACAAACCGGCCCTTAGTCAAGGGCATAAACATACCTAAGAGAGAGAGAGACCATAAATGTTGATAAAAAGGACATACAAGTACAACAAAAGAACCATCCACTCAAAGAGGTACAACATTATCAAGATCATCCCCCAAAATCAACTAGCACGTCAAGTATCCCTTAAAATAGCCAAGACAGTCAACACAACCACATCAAGCAGCAGTATGGACTCGCATGCATGAAGGAGGGAGAATCAAAATTGTTGTATAAACCCTCATAAAGGATAGTTCTAAGTAAGGACAAGTTCAATGTTTCAAGTAGACCCAACAAAAAAATAATGCTCAAGCAGAGACAACCTTCAAACCCTTGACGTCATAAACAAGTGTTCCTGAATACCCTAGATCATTCATTCCAAAATAGAGCTTAAAGTTCCATAAATACATTACTCTCAACAAAGGCTATACTAGTTCTTATAGCCTCTCAAATACCTCCTAGAAGGTCCTTCTAAGTGATGTTAGGGATTCCATTAAAATTAGGCCATCATTTTTTAGTTTCTCAGTTATTTTGTGGCCTCTCTCTGTACATCCCCTACATAAGGCCATGAAGCAAATAGGAGAGATGTAGTTTCATAGCTTATTTGACATAACAACACATGCTTGGTCCTGATCACTCGTACTTCACTAAATTTTCCCATGTAAGCAATTTTTCCTTTAATGTTAACTAGAGTAATATCTTCACCTCCAACGAGCCTGCATTTTTCCAGACTGTAAGCCACTACCATACTTTTTCTTCTGTAAAATATTTGGTTGCTTGAGCCTTGTACCCCAATTTCGGAGAGAAGACTCATGTAGAGTTATTCTTCGTCCAAACCAATTTGTTTGATTCATTGTCCTTCAAGGAGATGAAATTTGACTTCAAAGTGTTTATTAGTCCCAACCATTCTTCTACACACTACAACAAAACCCTGCCATTATCGTCTCTTTTAGCTTCCTTTTTAGCGTCCACTATCACTTTTAGTGTATTTTTCATCATTTTTTGGACAAAGTGGACGCTTTTCCATGGGATGGCGCTACTAATGGCATTATTTGCATCCCTTTTTAAACGTTGGTGCTATTTTAGATGCTAATTAGCATCCAAATTAACATCCCAATTAGCGTCCCAATTAGCATCCTAATTAGCGTCTCAATTAGTGTCCCAATTATTGTCTCAATTAGCATCCTAGTTAGCGTCCCCTTTTAAAAGTTGGCTCTATTTTGGAGGCTAATTAGCATCCCAATTAACGTCCCAATTAACATCCCAATTAACGTCCCAATTAGCATCACAATTATCATCCCAATTAGCATCACAATTAACTTCCCAATTAACGTCCAAAAAAGCATCCCATACAATGCCCATAATAGCCTCCAAAAAACGTCCTGAATATCATAGCAGCATATATTAATCCAGGGTTAGCGACAAGAATTGCGCCATGAATTTTGGTAGGAAAAACATCCAACATAGCGCCAAGTATAGAGCCAGGAATTGCACCTAGAAAACATCCAACATAGAGCTAGGCATAGTGCCTGGAATAATGCCAGAAATTTCGAAAAGAACAGCGCTAGGAATTGCACTAGGTTTTGGAGCTAGGAATTGTGTTCAGAAAACATCTAACATAACGTTATATATATCAATGTCAGTGCCATTGATCTTGATTCATGTGATAGTACTTTTGGATCTTGATTTATCATAATGGAACCTAAATTATCGTAATCATGGCACTTTCGGATCTTGATTAATCATAATGAGGGGTAAATTACCTTAATGCCACCTAAATTGCTCTAATGGCATTTGAGTGTCCCCAACAACATTTGATAGAACCTAATTTCATCTGATTGGCCCTAACAACATGACAATGATGCATTATGATAATTATAATGGAGCGTATGGATATGATTTAATAAGTATAATACTATATCATCCATTCTTGTGAGGTAGTGGGCTCCTTGCTCATTATTATCGCAATTTTATTGATGATGACTAAGATGACAACAATGATGTTGATTTATTGTATGATGATGATGACGATGTGGATGTCAACGATGATTATGCATGTGGTAGCACTTTTGGATCCTAATTGATTCTAATGGAACCTAGATGTCTATAATGACATCTAAATGACCCTATTTTCATCGAAATGATTGTAACAACATATAAATTACTTTAACAATTACATGACATGAATCCTAATGGCGATGAGTGATTAAGAACACTAATGGCATAAGAGTGACTATAATGACAATGATGACGGTGATTTTGTTGATGATGTACTTAGTGTTGGCAATGATGATGATCTTAATGTACTTAATGCTGATAAGGATGATGATCTTAATGATAAGGAGGATCATGTACTTAATGTTGGCCTTGTCATATGCATTTAACAAATTCACAAATGTCATAGGAATTTAACAAAAGAAAATTTTCCATTATGTTGGTTTTTTATTTCATAAAATATATCTTAAACTAGATTTAATGGAAGAAAGTTAGGTTTAGAAAAATGTTTAATGTGGTTTTTCTATTTGTAAAATATTTGAGTGTATTGTTTTTCAATATTTATTTTGAGTGTTATTATATTTTAATATATACTTTTAAGAATTAATATTTGACAAATATTTTATGCAAATAAATTATATTGCAGTTTTAAAACTTCTTAATGAAACTCCTCTCATCAAAATGGGAGCTGATTTCCTTTTGAAAAAAAAACTCTCATCGCTAAATGTTCGATGGAGCATATTTGTCATAAATTGTCTATCTCATCACATCACAGGTTCCATATCCGGCAATCTCGAAAAATAGGGGTTTATTTACCCATTGATAGTAATAGGTTCCAATATGGGAAACCTTCAAAAATAAGGTTTTACTAGATTTTCCACAATAGGATTTTGAAAGTGTATGTGTCATTGTTGAAAAAAATTACAGGTTGAAAAATGATTTTAGGGTTGATATTTTTAAAATGATTTCAAGTGCTGTAGAAGCGGCCAGTCGCCCTTAACACACATATCAGTCACAGGGTTCAACTAGGGAAAATTGTTTTCGTATCCACACCAACATAGACCACAGGGATCCCTTCCCTATTCAATACCTAATGGGACTGAACCCTAAGGAACTTCAAATACTGATGTCCCTTCCAAGAAGAAGAGGGCTAGGTTCAAGCTAAAATTTCAAATTCAATTCTCCTAACCAATCAAACCCCCGACGTCTGTGCAATCAGAGAACTTCTTGCGTTGCTACATATATGGGGACACCCAAGTTTGTTACAACAAAGGAAATTGAGGTCATGGATGCGTGTTTATGTGTCTCCACATGAATGGGTCAAGGAACTAGATTATTTCCTCGATCTGAAAGACTCAGAACTTTAGATTCTCTTAGAGACTATGAAGACAATTTTAGAAAGCAATGGAACTCGAAGGTTACCTAAAATTCCCAAGATTTGTGATTTTTGTATTTTTTGTAAGTAAATTTTTTTCTATTAACAAAATACACAGAGCCGTAAAGAGGTGAAACTTGTTACGAGGGACTTTCATAATACCTTCCCCTTTTCCCTATAAGGGTCTTCATAGTTATTCACGACATTAACTCTTGGAATGAAGTTTGAGTTTCTATAGTAACTTAAACTAAAGTTGTTTTCTTCTTCTTAAGATAACCCAGATTCAAAAGGAAGAGACTTTTCTGTGTAATCTCTCGAAAAAGAAGCACAAAAATTGGAGAGATGAAATTTGACCCAAGCCTTCCAATGGATTCGCCAAGTAGTCAAATAAATTTTTACCTCTACCATTATTTTGCAGCCTTACGACCTTTTTCTCTTCATACCACCCCATCCTCACCCACCAATACTCCTCCTAATTAAAATACATTTACTTATTTTACACAACAATTTAAAACACTTATAAATCATAAAAAATAATTAATTTAAATAATTCAATAATTTCTTTTGATTATATGTTGAGATAATACAACATACGAGATATGTATATGTGTGTGTGTGTGTGTGTGTGTGTGTGTGCGCGCGCGCGCACGCGCACACTATTTGGGTGTGAAGCATCAATGAATAGACATGTTGCAATTCAAAAAGTTTAGTTGGCTAGGTGGATCATTTCGTATACATGCTAGGCTATAATGATGGGTGCGATACATTAATGCTAACCATATTACTAGAATTAATCATAATACTATGATGGCCTTGTAATACATGTATAATAATTTTGTACAATTGTACCTAATGCTATAAGTCTTACCAACTATATTTATCCAAATCCATCCTTTTATAATTTTTTTGAGGTTTAAGCTTGTAAATGGATTTGTAAAATCACTTTTTTTAAGGTTTATAAATGGATCTATAAAACCACTTTCTTTATCTATTTTGAGACTACAAACTTAGCAATAGCATTTTATGAATGCCAATTAGATAGATGAAAGTAATATTGTTATAGTGAAGTCTTTAGAGCTTCATCACTAGTTAGAAAATATTAAATGCTTCATGACATATTTTTCTTTTCTATCTTTCAATCATGTTTACAAAGAACTAAACGTGGAAGCTAATACTCTCTCAAAACTGAAGCTGGGAAATATGGATGGTAGATTAAAGTTCTTTCTTTTCTCTTCTGGAACTCATTGTAGAACCAGAAATTTGGTTCTTTCCAATTAGTCACTCTTATCTGTGTTTTTAGTATTAAGAGGAGATTTGTTGGTGAAGTTTATCGTACGTTTGGATTTTGAAAATTTGTTGGATTGGATCCATTTTTTTCGAGTGGTTCTCTCTTCCTCGATGTTGGGTTTGTTAGTATTTACCAAGTATAATTTTGACTATGATGATCATATTTTGATCATTAGATCTGCTATAACTTTAACACTACTTTTTTTAATATACCAAAATTGTTTTTCTTACTAAAAAAAAATACACTCCCCCATAGAGAATTCAAATCTCACTATATAGCATGTTATATAAACAAGGTTTCCTTGAATATAAAAAATCTCTATATTAAAAACATAAAAAAAAATTATTTATTTGAAAAAAAATAACAATATTAGTTTCCCTGATAAAATCACTCGTTCACACATAAATGGGTGACTGTACACCCAAAACCCATTATCTACTGAAAATTTCGAGTGGTGAGCAACGTTCAAAATTGAACCCTTCCCAACCCTTCCAAAGGGTTCTAGCCCTTCCCAGAAGTGTAAAGTTAAAATTGCCCTTCAAAAAAATTTAAAATATGAATTTTACCCTTTCAATTAAGAAGGGAATAATTTATATCAACATTTCAAAAGAAGGGAAACATTTGAAATTACCCATCCATATAAATTTCTCAAGATGTTAAAATTTCTATGCTATAAAGTTCAACTCATCATTCAAAATATTGGAAATATGATAAATTATATTCACTCAGTCACTCATGCCATGCACTCACTGCTTAGTTGTGCAAGATGACCAATAATCATTCATGACTACGAGACACTAGCCATCGATATGTGACTCTGAATCTCAAGTCACTTGGGGCTGCAATCTAAAGTGTGTAAATGTGTCAACAACTACGACTATAACAAAAAATAACTACTAGTCTACTACTAGGTCTGAAACAAGCTCAAAACTTTGTGCCTACTACCTATGTGAAACTCGCTACCAATGTCCACTCTTTTTTTTCGTCAAAATGAAATTCAAAAGGTTGGTTTGATGAGTCCTTTTCTATAAGAATTAATTTCTTCCATGAATATCATGGACTCGCGACAACTATAAACAACACTCGATGTCATGCAAATACAAATAATGACATGCAGCTAGGATCACAAACTATGTAGAGGTCGATTTATGCATTGCTATAGAGAAGTGTGATTGGGCACATGATATGGAGAAACAATGGTTATTAATTTAAAAAAAAAAACAATTGTTGGCTTAAGAATATTCTTTAATTTGATGGATGGCATGATCGTGATGTAATCTCCTTCTGTCCTTCCAAATATTGTGGTTTCTCACAACATTTGTCCTCAACGCCACCAAAATACATATAAAAATTACTTGTATTTACATCCTCTTCCCTTTAAATCCTCGTCTCATAGTCATAACTAAGGATTATTATGCATGCACATCCTCACCTTATAATACGAATTGGGTCAAGGTGTAGAGATAACCATAAAATATTAAATGTGTCAAGACGCAAAGAATAAGAGACAAATATAAGTAAGTATTATATTAAATTTACCATATAAGTCTTTAATTAACAATATCAACTAACATTTGACATGTTTATGATATTCTTATCACTCCTTACCAATGTGATTGCATGGCATTCTTTGAAGGTGAAGTCCATAATTTTAGGTCTTCTTCCTCATTAGCATGTCTTTTGGTAAGACAATAAAGACGGTAGTGGCATACATCGGCATGGAAAATAATTTCGACATAGAACTTTGCTAACTTGCTTCGTATGTAGGATTTTTTTTTGAATGTTTTCTGAGTTATGTATTATTTCCTGTTACGTGCCCATTCCTTATCATTCTTAGATCTCTCAAGCTTGGATTGCACTAGAATGCCTCAATATGGTTAGGACATAGTCTAAGTAGGTTTTTTTTGTATAATGAAGTGTGCTCCAACTTTAAAAAAATACAATAGAATAGTTGTTATGTTACTGAACTGTAAAATTAATGATACAAGCATGACAACTCAATGTGTTCAAAACAATTTTTTTTGAAAATATATCATTTTTTCATTTAAATATTGAGGAGTGCTCAATTATTAAAAATTGTAAAAAATTGAAAGAACAATATTAATTTTTACAATTTTTTTAGTGAAAGATTTAGTTAAGTTATACTCATCTTATTTATTGAAGTACAATTACTTATTTCACCTTTCATTGGGCTCCAAGAATAAATGCCCCATTTAAATTAAGATCCACCCTTCACATTTGATCACTGATGAGTGGCGGGAGCACCACCATTTGAAATTGATACCCACCCTTCAAATTTGATCACTGGTGGTGAGTAGTGGGAGCAGCATCACCCTTCAAATTTGATCACTTGTGGTGAGTGGCGAGAGTAGCATCATGTAAATGAACTCAATTCCAAGTACCTTCAGGCTTTGGTAAGAAAAATGGTTTTGTTCATTGGGAGGATCTTTCACCCCCTTCAACTCCAATTGTTTTCCACTAGTATCAGTGTTCAAAGTCAAACATACTGCAATGCTAACGCTCGTCATGCTTAAGCCCACCATCTCAAAGCACTCTGTACTGAGGGACGTTTGAAGGATGCTCTGCACATTTTAAATATCACAGACAACTATGCCCACAATTCTCACACATGTGTGTGTCTCTTATAGGGTTGCATTAAGAAAAAAGCCTCACCAGAGGCCAAATTAGTCCATGTTCATATCAATCAAACAGGATTCATGGCAAGCACAATTTTCGGCAATACCCTTATCAATGCGTATGTCAAGTATGAAAATGTGGTGGATGCTCGCAGATTTTTCGATCAAATGCCTGAGCGAAATGTGTGCTCTTGGACTGTCATGATTGCAGGTTATAAAAAACATGGAGTTTATGACGTGGAGGCATAGGCACTCTTTCACCAAATGCAAAAAACAGGCATCCAACCCAATCAATTCATTTTTTCTTATGTTCATCCAGCCTGTGCCAACCTACCATCCCTCGCCCAGGGTCTGGAAATACATCAACATATAATAAGATGTGGATATGAGTCCAATTTTTTTGTGATGAGAGCCCTCGTAGACATGAATGCAAAATGCGGGTTTACAGAGAAGGCACATGAAGTGTTTAACAAAATGCATCAAGGAGATATTGTCTCTTGGACAGCAATGGCTGTAGGATATGCACATAATGCACTTGTTGATGAGTCCCTTAAACTGTTTAATGAAATGCCTCAGAGAAACATGGTGTCATGGAATTCAATGATTGTAGGGTTTGCAGATAATGGTTTTGTGGACCAGGCCCTAAAACTGTTCAACGAAATGCCTCAACAAGATGTGGTTTCATGGAATGTGATTATTATAGGATTTGCACGTAAGGGCCATGTTGATGAAGTCCTGAAACTCTTTCAGAAAATACCACAAATAAGCGTTGTCACGTTTAATGCGATGATTGCAGGTTTTTTACAGAATGGGCTTGTTGATGATTGGTGGATTTGGACAGAATTGGCTTGTGTATGAAGCACTTAAACTCTTTATGGAAATGCCTCAACGAGATGTAGTCTCATGGAATGTGATGAACACATCATTTGCATAGAATGGGCTTACAGGTGAATCCTTGATATTTTTTAACAAAATGCCTCTACGAGATGTCATCTTATGGAATGCTATGATTGCAGGTTTTACACATACTGGGTATGTTGACTAGGCCCTAAAGCTGTTCAATGAAATGCCTCAACGAGATGTGGTTTCATGGAATACAATGATTGCCGAATTTGTGCAAAATGGGCATTGTGAGGAAGCTCTGCATCTTTTTCATCAAATGCAATTGTCAGGTGTGGAACCAAACTCAAAAATTTTCACCACCATCCTCCCAGCATGTGTTAACCTGGCAGCTCTAGAATTGGGTATGGAGATCTATGAAAAAATAATCAGAAGTGGATATCAATTCGATGTGCTTTTGGTGAATGCCCTAATAGACATGTTTGCAAAATGTGGGAGCATAATTATGGCACACAACACTCAGTTCCTCTGGAATTTGTATGTAAAGGTTGGTTGAAAATAAAATCATTTAGCTTATGTCCAATCGAAGTCGATGATAGAGGCCTCTAATATTATTGTTTAACAATCTGTATCGTACACCAAAGATTATGGTACATCCTTACATTTGTTTAGGTCTGAATGCTTTTTCCTAGAGATATGTCAGTTCTTGATATTAGGTAGATGTAAAAGGGTATGTCTCCATCATTGATATTGAGGAAATAGCACATTTGGTTATAGAATTTGTTTGATGGTTTATCAGTCAAATATTTAATTCTCTAAAGTTAATGCTTGATATCCAGGTGCATTGACACAGGATTTATTGCCAATGGAGTTGAGTATGAAGGTTCCTTGATTTGTGTAAGCAATTTGATTATTTCATGGCATCCAAGATAATTTTCTGAGGTAACTTCGGACAGGTAAATTTGATAAAAACATGTTTTGTTTAGCTTGAGAACACTGTTGCTTTCTTATCTTTAAAATCATTTCACTTTAGGTACTTAATGTGTTAACAGGTTTTTTCGGCTATTTCAACATATGCCATATGTGATGTTAACTTCATTTTCTTATATAAGTTGTACTTTAATTAAATGCCTTGTTTTTACTTCCTTGAGGCTCAACGTTGCTTTCCATTGCCATTTCTAAGGCTATTCTCATACTTCTGTAAGAATATTCCCATACATTTTGGTATTTCCTTTAGGAGTAAATTTACCAGGATAACCTAGATAATGTTCTATATTATGCACCATTCTTTCTCAGATTTGATGGTTTTCTCGATGGTACATCATTATCTAGGTTTTTGAAAAAGGGGTTTGCTTGAATAGTGGTCGGATCATATTTTGAATGTTAAGGACAAATTCATAATAAACTTGTTGTAAGAGGTTAAGATACATAATTAAAGCTGTTTTTGAGAAGTTCTCCAAGAAATGGTCATCAAATTGTTAACATCAAAGCAGTGTCACCAAAACCTGAACCCTTTCCCATGTTTCCAAACCCAAAACATTTGAGATATGGAAATTAGTACAGAGCTCTTCAAGAATGATTTGGAAACACTTCCCAGTCGTTTCCTATACAAAAGCTTTGGGCAACATTTTTGGGATGTATCCTGGCAACATGGAATGGGTATTTTCAACTCAAACAAAAATTTCAATTATTATCCTAAGTGGCATGGGACATACCCACAAGTATAAAATAGAAAGGGAGAAAAAAAAGAAGGTTATATATATATAAACTTGGTAAAAATAGGAAAAATAACGCATATGGTGTTAATGAAAAGCTAGCATAATTTTTTGCATAATATCGATCAATATTTAAATTCTTTACATAAATAGAACAATAATGTAGTTTCCACATTTGCAACAAAATTGAGTGGTATTTCTAATACCCATATCTGTTTCAGAAACCATACCTATTTTCTTGGTTCAGGCGACTTGCCATTTAAGTCAAGGATTAGGAATGACCTCGTAAAATTAGAGAAACCAACTATACAAGTAACATTATTGTTTCTTCCTAGATGTTGAAACATTCTATACACAAAGAGATCAAGTTAGAGCATCAAGTTCCAATAGCATTCAGTTTCCTTTGCAAATAGATGATTAACAGTAGAGCTTCCCTAAAGTATTTCATGTGGCAGAATGTTGACTAGGAGTTGGGAGTCTTGAAGAGGAGAATTTTTTCAACCAATAAGATTAAGGATTATTGTTGATTTTTAAGACTTACCCAGACTGATAGATCACATTGTCTTAGACTATGATCAAGCAAAACATCAATTAAATGTAGACAACAATGTTTCTGTAGATGGTCTATCATCCGGAGCAGATTTTCCCATTGTCGTTGTCAGTATCAAATAGGTTTTATAGCTTATGAGACCAAAGTTAAAACCAACAATTGTACCCAAAACTTTTATGCTAATCAATGTGTCAAAATCATTTGCTGCAAACAAAATTGTTTTCCCTACCATATTTAAGTTCGACCGGATTGGGACTCATGGACGTCATGAAACAAAACAAGCAATTCGAGTTGATTTTAGCTAGACTCAATTCTGGTTTTGCATGTAGGAAATCAAGTACTAACCAATCAACCACAATGGCCACACCCACTCAACTAAACATGTTTGACAATACTTTTGCTAGCATATTGTTAATGAACAAATGTAATTTGATCCACGAATTAGTAACTGTCAGCTTTGGTATAACCATATTAGCTACAAGACAGACCTAAAATTCATGGATTTCTGTTAGGATATGGAGTTCTAAATAGCAATAAATGTTCCTCTCAGTTATCATGCTGTCGTTATTTCTTTCATTTCTTCTTGGATTTCAGACAAAATATGACTACAGCATGAAGATAACCTGACCTCCAAAATGAAATAAAGATGAGAAATTCTTGATTCAGCTCACTATTTGACACTTAACGAACTAGCATAAGCCAAGTCTAGAAGCTTGTTTTCTAAAAATGAAAGAAGATTGAATCCTATAATAAGTCTTACATTCCTCAAATAAATAATATCAGCCATAACTAGGAGAACCATATTGCCATAGTGGAAATTATGTAGAAGTTAAAACACTTGCTTTCTCCCATTAAAGTTAAGCTCAGAAGAAATTGGTAAAAATTGTATAGAATTTCACAATGACATGGCTTCTAATATCCCACAACACCCTCATCATTGCTGAAAAATTACTGTACCAACTGATTGCATGGCAACCTTGTTCTGTCTCGTTGCGTTGAAAATTGAAATTAGCACCTTCAAACACAACAATCTGAAGAAAAATATTGTGAAAGGTGGATACTACAAACCTACATCAACATACCGTATACACAACCATAAAGCACAACACACAATGCACAAGGCTTCTCATTGCAAGCCTTTTAAATCAGCAAAATTGTACAACTCTACAAATCTGTGGTCTGCCGAATTATATTGGCAAGCAACCAGAACACACAATGCACAAGGCTTCTCACTGTAGGCCTTTAAATCAGCAAAATTGTACAACTCTACAAATCCATGGTCTGCCCAATTATATTGGCAAGAAATTTTGTGTCTTTAATTGGCATGGAAAATGAAGGCAATACCATTCGTGTTGTGCTGGAGGTAAACATTTATCGGAGAGCATGATGTCTTCTCCTGAAGTTAAGAGGATGATAATTATCATTTGAGATATGCTTAAAATGTTCTTGAATTTTGTTCATTGGTTTTGTTAACAGGAATGACTAGAAGCTGCAAATGCCTTGAAGCGCCAAATGTGGGCAGAGGCACAACTTGATAGAAGATGGCTAAAAGAAGAACAACTTTCTAGAACTCAAGCTATATCACTCGAAGGAATAAATTCTGAAGGAACTAATAATAATATTGCATTTGAGGGTGGACGGAGCCCTTTTGTTGGTATAGATATCAAGGGAACTGAAGCAGTTGTTTTCCCTCAACCCAAGTGTGAGGAATCAGCAAACTTGATTTCAGTTCCAAACCATTTGTCAGCATCAACATCAACAAATACAAATGCAGCAGCAGAAATTTGTTTGCCATTGCAAGATAATTCATTTATCCAGGACACTTATGTGACACAACAAATTGGATACACAACTAAAAAATCATGTGCATAGTTAAAGGCTTCTATAGGACTGAGAGAAAAAGAGTTATATGTTTATAGGTCGATTCCTCTAGGCCAAGATCATAGACAGAATCACTATTGGTAATTTGTAACATGTTCATAAAGGAATGATCATGGATTTGGTAGAATATTTTTCGAGTCTCATGAGGATGACCACTGGAAGGTCATTGATACAGCTGAGGTACTTTTCTTAGTTTGTATTTTCTGCGAAGGAAACATTATTTTGTGCATCATGCTGTAGGTAATGTGTTAACTTCCTTCATTTCTTTACTTGATTATCCCAATAGGCTTTTTTTCAAGAGAATCTTATTTTTAGTGAAGTGAAAATTGATTGCAGTGCTGTGCATTTCTTTCTTTGTTTCACAAGGATTCTTAAAAAAATGGGATTTAATATTTGAAGGTATATGAATGTAGATATCGTCAATATATCTATGTTTAATTTTCCATGCCTTCGTATTAGTTCCATCATAATTAGACTTTTATGTTACCTCATAATCAGAAATCAGAGTTCTATGTTAAGTTTTGGTTAACTGTGAACTGAACAAAAGTATCAAATTCAATCATAGTTCTAAGTGGATGGAAACTGTGGCTTTTTGTATCCCTATATTCCCATAACTAAAGGAAAGCCTACTACACTATTAGACGATAACGTGGAGTATAGATCAGTTATGGTTTTACAAATATAGCAGATTGATCTTTCAATCTCTTATTTACTATCCAAAGGTGTTGGCTGAAGAGGTTACATTTATATACTGACTACATAGTTATGGCTATCTGACCCAAGATAGCTATATAGTATGATCCATATAAACATACAATCTTTTGGACTGACAATTCTTTCAAGTGCACATTCCACTGCTATTAGGCCTTGGCCAAGATAAACATACTTGTTACTGAGACCCCCTTATACTTCCATTGACATGTCACAGACATTGATGATGCAATTATTGTATTTTTTTTAACATGAGTCCACTATCAGAAACAGTTCCTTCCATATGATGTACTTTAGTAATAGTGCATATTAGATGTCATTCAACATTTTTTATGTCCACTGTCTTGTTTAAATCTTCAAACTTAATAGGAAATCATGAGCATACTCTATTCCAATATGTGTCCAATGTGTCCAATTAGGTCTGTCCACAGTCTGGAGCCTTCAAGACCATTTAACTGTGTTCTTTGTTATCCTTGTGCCTAAGTGTGAAAACCTTTCCGCACCAATTGTTTTCCAGCCAAAAAGGGAAATTTAATCCAACCTGCCCTCTTTTCACCAAGAAAGTCCAAATCAATAATGCATCCATTTCGATCTGCTTCATTACTCTATAAAGTTTCAACCCCCCAGTTGTTCTAGCCTTTGCCTATTATGCCTCTACCCTAACTTACTATAACTTATGCCTTTGTTATTGCTTTATCGGATGCTGTTGGTGAGGATGTGGTGGTATATAACTAGCAAAAATAGAGTAGAATGAACGGGGGGTTCAATGGGCTCCAGGTCAAATAAAAGAGTCAATGGGTTCACTGACATTATCATTATTATTGCTAGTTACTAGTTAGTGGTAAACCAAATATATGGGCTCTGTGTCTGGCCTTTTAGGAGTCTTTGAACTTAAGAAGAATCAAGGCAAATGAACTATCAATTGATTGTTATGCCTAATAATATTCTGGAAGAGATATATTAGGAGAGCAAGGGAAACATAAATTCACAAATTACTTTTATCATTCTCAATAAATTATTTCAATAGCATTCCTAGTCACTCTTTTTTTACATCCTACAATGAGTCACCTATATAGTTTTTTTATTCCAACCCCTTTAGATAATTTAAACCTAGAGTAACTTCCTCATTTCATCTTGCATAATCTACCCATCAGTAGTATCCCTATGTTAAGTTTAAATCTTTGGGTTATTTTCCCATTGTTTGCCTATCATCTTTTTTAATTTCGTTTACTTTATGCCTTGTCATCCTTTCTATTATGTTCAAGGAGCATTGTACTCCAAGATATCATCATAGTGAACTACACTAGCAGCCATTGTTTTGTTACCCAATGGTCTGTGTATTTCAGAAGCATTGATTTTGTAAGGGGGATCATCCCATCTGGTGGTGTTTACATTGCTACAAACTAAGCAAAATCTGTCTGTGAATATTTTCGTGGACAATACCCATTCTTTGGAAAGGAACATGTGATCCCACTACGGAAGTTAGAAACTTCATTCATATCAAGCCAAAGGCCATCAAATGCAATTGTATCATGAAACTCAAAAATTTCTTTTGTCCAAAATGACTGTATATTGGGATTGAGAAAATATGGAAAATATCTTGGGCCTATATTGATCCATATTGCAAATAAATCATAGGATGGTGGATTGGATTCCTCCATATGCACATAGGCAAAGAGTTCCACCACTGAACAAGTGATATAAATGCAATTTGGGAAAAACTTTCATGCCCAATAGGATGCCAAACACATTGGAATCTTATAATAAGACAATCCTATATTCTCTGTAAACTTTATCTCATCAAGGGACAAAATGGAGGCTATCCAAAATTATGGCAACCACAATAGAACTCACGTAATGCCTTTCCCTTCTAATTAAGGGCAAGAGCTTACTGCCTTTTACAAACTCAGTTGAGCTCAAAATCAACACCTTTCCTATCCTATAGCATACTCTGTTTCTAGGTTGAGGAGAAGCTTGTGTACAACACATTCATATCGGCAGGTTTTGTTCTAAATCTTTGTCATATGACGAAATTCCATTTGTTTCAACTAGCTTGGTCCTGTTTTGAGTTAAATCTATGTCATATAACGATTTTAGATGGCAGAGACAAATGGTACAACTCTAATGTATCTTTTTCACTCTCTCAAGTGTTGTGCAAACCCTTTATTGGAACAAGTTTCCAAGGAAAATGTACTGTTGGGATGAATCTTTTTCTCTAGGCCTAGGAAAACCCTTTATTGAAACAAGTTTCCAATTTAAATGGTACAATTGGGATGAAGCTTTTTCTCAAGTGCTATGCAAACCCTTTAGTGAAACAGTTTCTGTAATGTGTTTCTTTGTATTCATTTAGATATCTCCATCATTTTGTATTTTGAATGTAACTGCAAAATTTTCTTTCTCATCCATTTTTGAATAACCTTTCTCCCTTATTGACTATCCCACTCTACCTTGCACCCATCATACTCGATGCAAAAACAATCCTTTCAGGTTTATTTTGGTCATTATGAGGGAGCAAGGGGGTGGTGTAGCGCATTGCAGGTTCTGAGGGGTTAGGGAGATGAATAAAACTTTCAAAAAGTGATACAGATCAGTGATACAATAATAAAATATGGCAATTAACCTAACAACCTGCATGAGAAAGTAATCAAGCATATGTTATTCAAGCATTTAAATACACATGAAAGAATGAAGGAAATGGTGGAGCAATGGAAANCTAAAATTCCAACCTTCCTACAATCAAATACTATTTTTATAGGCCACAATTAAGCTAGGTAGGTGCGCCCTAGACCTAAAGACCTAAGAAGGCATGCACACTGCCTTTTTTAAATTCTAGTAACCCGTTGATCTCTAGTATTCACTAATGGAACACTAGTAATAGTAGAAAAGTTATGTTGAGGTTTCCTTGCTTGCATGAAACCAGAGCATTGGCATGACTCTAGTTTTCCCCTTCGAAACATAAATTGGTTGACCTACATGTCTCCATCGATGATTTGCATCTCATGCTTTAAACTATTACTTGACTAAGGTTTAGCTGTTCAGAACAACATGCAATTTGATCCACCTCCGTAGTTGGACTATATTCAATATGAAGTATATAATGCTTGTTTGATAGCATGTTGATTGACCATTGTAATTGTGGTATGAATCAACATGCATACACCTTCAATGCTGTCTCATGCACTCATAAATCTACTGTGACTTTTTGTCCTAACCATTATGCAACTACACCCTATCTTGTCCATTAATTGTCATGTTTTTCACCAATATTTGGATGTTTGCAAAATCGTTTTATCATTGCACTTCCTGTGACTGTGTTTAACTGTTATCATATATTTTAACATGTTAAACCATAATTATCACATCTCGAAAGATTGGCCTAATTTCACACTTCAGTGAACATACCATCCACGTGTCTTCTACCTAACAACTACTGCTATTGTTTGCACTTCATGTATTGGCCAAAGTTTAATCACACATGAAAGAAAGAAAACAAATGTGCATTTACAAACTAGCTTTATTAATTGCCAATCTGGAAATACAATAAGCAATCTCTTAGATTTTATCTCTTTACAATGAGACTACAACCTTATTGTATAGGCTTCCATTGACTTAGGTCAATGCAACCTAGGTATGAATGCGTTTGCATTGCATCAAGACAACTTGTTTAGTTACTGTATTATGGAAACCATTCCCCTATTGTTGTTTAAATCTAATTATGCATGGATCTAAAGCCAAATTGTAAGAGTTCACCCTCCCTTTTAGTAGTTGTATTTTCCTGTTTGAATGAGACTTCATTAATTCCTACTTAACTGCTAAGTATTCCATGTTGAGATTGTTGATTTGTGCAACAAATTACCTTCTCTTCTCCAAGAACAATAATATGCAACAGTGCTTAATAGTTTCCTTTAGTAGATGCACCCCAGTTGACTGTTGTTGATACACAACACGTAACCTCTCCTCTAACTGTGTTTTTGTATGTAAGATAATTCTATATAACCAAAACACAAATCTGCTATTTTTTAAAGAATAGAACAGAATTTTAAGTTGCACCTTCTTGCATGCATAACAATTTCAGATCATCACCCCAAGGTGCGCCTTGCTTCTATGAGTGTGTAACAACTACCTAAGTCATAAAAAGTGCACTTTCCTAGTTTGAATGTCCACCTCAATATAAACCAGCCTTCATTTATTGTTCCCTAAACTAGCACACCAATTCTCCTTGGTTACATCCCTTTACATGGAGAACTTAAAATAACAGCCAAAGGTGCAACCTCTAAAGAAGAGCAACTAACCGCCAGACAAAACCAATGATGCATTCGTCCTTGTCACATGTAAATGTTGTTAATCCCTAGTTCAAATTGAGTCTAAGATAATGTTGAAGTCCATGTTGAGTTAACTAATTTGTTTGTGCACATTTAACTAAAGTTTTATCATTTTATCTGAAGTGGAATAGCAAATGTGGTTACTAAGCAAGTGTGACTTTTCTAACATGTAGAGATATGCTTGTATGTTTCTCCTTTGTTGGACTCCACTTTCAGTGACTCCGAGTTAGATCTTCCCCCCACCCTAGAGTTCTGTACTAAAAAGTATGAGAGGAACATAATAAAAAATGATGTAACATACAAACTGATTGAAAATTGATTTAAATAAATGGAATCAGAGAAATTAGATTAGTTATTTCTGTAACATATCTTACCATCAATTCTGCAGGAAAAACATAGCATACTCAAATCCTAGTGAGCTTCCTCAATGCTCCTGCGGTCATTACATAACCTCTGAGGACTTATTCTAAGTCATGGCGGGCATTTTCCTGAAACAGTGCAAATCTGACTAGGAAGCACTTTTGACAATTTAATATTTACTTCCTCAACTTCTTCCAAGACAAACTGGAGACATGGTTAGATAGAAAAAATACCATGCTATATTTTTATCATCTTTTGCGGGAATTTCCTTCCACATACAATTTATGGCGGGCATTTAAAAATGGCTTTTAATCACTGTTTTTCAACACTTAGTTTTGACAAACTCTGGTTTTTTACTGTGCTAGGAAGCCTTTTGGAAAATTGATATATTTTTCCTCAAGGACTTTTTGAGAGATATTAATCCATGGATGGATGCAACATAAAACATAATATATCTCCATGTATTCAAAACAATTTAATATTTCTCCTACAGGAAATGGCGGGCATTTTTCTGGAGCCATTTTTTCTTATTTTCATACAAAAAGGCAGTAAAACTGGTTTTAACCCTGTTTTGGAAATTATGTATTTTTCTCCTCACACATTTTCTAAACCATATGAAACTATGGTCATGTGAACCTATCATCCAGATTCAACATTATTCTTTCATTTTATTTTTATCACCTTCCTAGAGAAAATGGCGGGCGTTTCCCTGAGGCACTTTATGCAGTTTTTGCTAGTATAAAAATAGTGCAAAACAGCCTGAATCGTTGTTTTTGCAGGCCTATAACGTTTTCCTCAGACATGATCAATGAAAAATGAGACCATTTTTAGGTATAAAACTAAAAATACTTCGGGATGACCATGAGGAGCGGGCATTTTCATTCTCCTACAAATTATGGCTGGCATTTCTATATGTCAGTTTTTACTAAATTTCCTAGTTCATTTTCCAATTTTGCACAAAATTGTCATAACTTACCAGAATGATGTCAAATTGCAACCATGACTACCTGATGACTCCAGGACACTATAACAAGTGTTTCAAGCCTCATCACACATGCCACATCATCACATATGCCATGGCATTGCTTTCTTTGACTTTCTTTGACTTTTACTGAGTTTTGCCCTGCCATAATGTCTTGGTTAGTCCTTGGTCATTACGGAACTCTTCTTGACATCAATGACAACTCTTGCCAACCTATATTGCCAACATCAGATAGGTTTGAATTGTTTGATTACTTATTTTAATCTTTTATGTTCCTATGTGGAATTTTATTGGTAGCATAGAGAATCTTATTCAAATTTCACCTGTTATAGATGGTGTTGCACCAAGAGCTAAGATGAACCAGCAGCGTTCCCGTCATTTCAGGGTAGCCAAAGATGCAGCTGATTTGGTGAGTCTTAGGAAAAATGGTAATAATATTCAAAAGAGAAGATGTTTATAAGCACAGCGAAACATACTTTCAAGCCGAGAATGAGGTTTAATGTTTTTGCATGCACTTGTCAAGCAGCTGAAGAGGAAAGATTAAGAAAACAGTTGAGGAAGATGGTAGGGTTTTAGCTCCTAAAGTGAAGTCTAAAGCATGTGACTCAAATATAATTACTCCTGGGACAGAATTTATGGCAACACTGTCAATTTCTCTTCAATATTACATACACATGAAATTAAACTATGATCCTGGCTAGTGAAATATCAAGGTATGCCCTGATCACATTTTTGCTGCTGCACCATATCAGCATGAAAATAGAAATTTAAAAAAAAACTAACTGCTGATGCTTTTCTTTCCTTCTATTCCAGATATATGCTCTTTTTTGTTGGATTATGTTTTGGTCTCTCCTTTTTCTCCTTCTTGTTACATGTATTTTAATTGTGTTTGATTGCAATTTTGAAGGTCATTCTCTCTAATGCAAGTGTTCCGGTGAAGGCGAGCACAAAATCATGACATATATTCGCCTGCAAAGAAATATTGCAGGCTTTCATCCCAATACAAGACATTGCTAATATGGGTTGGTAAGTGCTTCCTTGTTCAAGGAAAAGGAAATTATAATCACTATTGATATTCAAATATTGATGTTGGTAAATGCCTTTGTCCCAATGGCTGCAGGATGCTGATCTAATCATGTTAGCATTGTCTACTCATGAGGCGCACTTCTCAATTTTGAGAGAGGTTAGTGCTCCTGATTTATAGAGAACAGAGTGTAATAGAACTATTGGTATTTTTCATCGTTGTGTAGTAGTTCAATCTCATGATTATTTGCTTAGAATCAAGATCAAGGTCCTTATTTTCATTTGACATGGGTCATGATGCATTGACATGCACAATCAGCCACTAGGTTTTTCTTTTAAGGATTTAATGAGTACATTTTTATCGCTATCTAATTTTTTTATTGCACTTTTGTGCATTACATATTGTAACATCCACCCATTCTCTTAGATCACGTTGCCTTGAAGCGACAATGGTTCATACATTGTCAAACTCTTAGAAATAATTATTGCATCTTTCTATTGGAAAGAGGTTCTGGTAGTCATATCTTCGAACTCATGGGAAGTACTTTCAAATTTATATCACTCTTATTGATCTCTAGATATATTTTATATGTTGATGACCTTCACCAAACCCAATAAACGTCTAAACGTTAACCCAATAAAGTCCTGAATTGTTATACTCATCTATGTTCAAATTTCAATACTTAACCCCATTTCTAGGCTTTACTCTTGAGTGTTACTAGGAGACAAATACCAAAAACCATTGAGGGTAGGAGTTATGCTTAGAAATGCTACACATGCACCATATCCAAGCATGGTCAGTGACAAAATCATCCCCACAAAAGCAGAGACTCTCTTTTAATAGTTTGTCCTTTATGAAAAACAGAAATTAACGCTCATCCTTTGTTCAAGATGAAATTTTTAAATTGCCTGATAGGTTTGTACGACTGAAATGCATTCAAATTGCATTGTCATCTCTTTTACTATAGTCTTTGAAAATAGTAAGAGGAATATGATAGCATTGCCTCTTTCCTTATATATGTAATTGTGCAGATTGTGGTTACGCCTGGACAACAAGACAAATGCTTCCTTTGTGGTCAGGCTAGTCATTTTGAAAATGCATGTGAAGGACAGCCAAAAAGAAAGCAAGGAGATTTTGATGAGAAAGGTGGTGAACTGAATGTTAATCCTAAAAATCCTTATCAGGTAAGTTGGATATAGGTATAATTTTTTATGTTAGGATTTTGGTTATGCATGCTTGGAGGTTTTTTCTTTTTGTTAATGTTGTGTGGTTGCATTAATACTAATAATGGTCCCATTTAGGTCATGATAATTAAAGCAAGTTTCAAGATTATTATAGATCATGTGGATGTTTTACTATTATTTTTACATCTAACTTGTTTCTAATATCTCAAATATTTGGCAGTTTGTCAACATCTAGGTTTTACATGAATATTTAGAGTATGATATGAAGATTCCAAAACCTCCAATGGAGATTGATTTTGAACGGGTTGAAAATGATTTTTTCTTCATCTGTTTCTTTGTTGGCAATGATTTCCTTCCACACATGCCTACATTGGAAATTCGTGAGGTTTGTATGTAGAGATGTTACACCTCCTATATTCTATTTGAATTCCTTAAATAGTCACTGAATAAATATTATCTAAATTTAAATTCTCTTCTGAAATTCATTTCAATTGAAACTCTTGGAATATTTTTATGTCCAAGCTGATTGTTGTTCTAACTTCTAAGAATGATTATCTCTAGTGTGTAGACAGTTTATTATAGATCTGTTTTTACAGCTCACATTCTCTGTTTTGGTTATGTGACAATATTCTCTTGGAAGATCATTTGTTGGTGGCTATTTTCTATTTTACAGGGTGTAATTAATTTGCTCATGGCTGTATATAAGAAAGAATTCAGTGCAATGGGTGGCTATCTGATAGATGCAGGCGATGTATTATGACACTAATTGCATTTATTATATAATTTTTGTTGGCAAATGTTATGTTGACCGAAGGACTTCACTATATGTTCCTAGATATTGTGATATTTTCACTTTGGTCTTCTAAATCTTGCAATTTGAAGTTGTTTGGCCTTTGAAATTTTAAATATCACTTGAATCGCAAGATCTCATGTCCCTAGATTGATGGAAATGATACTGAGTTCATCTTGACCAGCTTTATCCAATTGCTGGCATTAAAGATGTATAATGCTTTCTCTTTCTGAAATTTCAAATGCACATGGATTTTTATAAAGGCTATAGGACGTCTCCTGTGTCTGAAATTACTAAGCATTGAATGAAAGGGTGTTAACTGGTTTGGATACAGCTAGCATTTCCAGCTAAGCTAATATCACACTAAAATGTGGAACATTTTACCATGCAGGTAATATTGGACAGGGTGGAGCATTTTATTCAGGCTATTGGAACATGAGGATAGGATTTTTCAAAAGAGAGCTCATATTCACGAGGTATACATTTAGTTTATATGAAATTATGAAAACCTTTGTCAGTTGTACGTATTTCGACCTTATTTTGAAAAAAACATAACTATACATTTTTCAACTATTTAATAAACCCCACTGAGGATAGCACCCTTCCATTGGGCCAAGCTATGAGATTAAGAACATTTTGAATAGGAACTCTATGTCATATGAAAAATGGAAAATGGGTCAATAGCTATTTTTGTAGAGCATTTTATTAAGAAATACATTAAGCCAAGGGAAATACTTTGTTAAAACTATGGAAATATTAGGAAATACATGTATTTTACATGCTCACACATATTTTACATGTATTTTTATATATGCATATCAACCCATATTGTATCCAATTTGTTCTCATATATGTACATATATCTATCTATATCCTGGTAACTTTAGCTTCTCACTGATAACTAGATGAATTATCATAGTTGACTTCTATTAAGTATTTGATTACTAGCAATATATTAGGTCAGACTAACCTAAGCTTCTTGTTGGTTTTTCTTAAACTTTACGCTCGTTTCCTTTATATCCAAATTAGGGCATAAAATATGCTCTACAGGATGAAATAATTGTTAGTACATTTGTTTTATGGGAATGACCCATCTCCTGAAGGATACAACCTGGAAAAGTTCCCAGAAAATGACAAGAAATGGACGCCAACAAACTGTTCCTAGGGAGTTCTTGGAATGGTCAATATTTTAGAAATGGTACTAGTCTTTTCTCTAAACTTTCTTTTTGATCCCTTTGATCCCTCCATCATAATGAGTACCATTATACACTCAATGTAGTTCAGCCACATTACTCTTTGTACTCACTATTTTTTATGTTCAGGAAGATATTGTAGATTCTCAGTGTATGTTGTTTCCACTGAAAATTCCTTCCATAATACCTTCAACCCCCACCCCCCAACATATTTAATGAGTGGTCTATTCCTTCTGTGCCTTACAAATCTTTAAATACATTGGAATTAAGTTTACTTATAGCACTCATGCTATTTCCCAGATGCATTTCTGTAGTTAATTCTCAATTCGCATGCTTTTAAATGCTAATCGACAATTCACAATTCATTGCAATGATATAAAATATGTTTCAAGGCACACTCTCTTTGTTTTCACTCTTGTTTCCCCACTCTGTTAGAACTAATCTTATGCAGGCAACTATGTTGGTACATAAGTTATAGCTTATCTTGTGTGTAATCACGTGCAGCTAGGACCAATAGTAGAATTGCATGTCTACTAGAATAAGGTGCAAGATATTACATGTTTGTAACCAGGCTGTCATAATTTGGCTGCTAGCTAGATTGGTGGAACATTGCTTTTTTCTCTGGTCATGTGCATGCACTAATGTGTATTGCTAATCACATGGCTTATTAGGTCCTTATATAACCAGAATGCCCAAGCTACATGATTTTAGGTAACCAAATTGGTACTATTACATTGTCATCTTCTGATACATGCAACAATGTTGATGTTGATGAGTGTCCTTTCTGGTATTACAAAAGCCTCTTTCTCTGTTGCCTTGTTTGACCATTAGATACTCAAAATTGTGTATTGATCCTTTTTACCATTATAGGGGACTCTATAAGTTAGGTTCTCAAATTCTTATATGGTTCTAGCTCAATGGAAGAGTGCCTTCCTTACATGCAGGAGATTGGTGGTTCGATTCCTCCATGCCCTAATGATATTATAATATCGGTTAAATACTAAAAACAACTAAATTAGTGACCAAAACATGAGAGACACGAAACTAGGCATTAAAAAGGATGTAACACATGGCACTAATGATGAAGCCAAACATGGCGTTGATATGGTAGAAAAATAAGACGTTACTTTGGATGCAAAACATGGTACTACATAGGAAGAAAAATATGGTGCAACAATAGAAGAAATATTTGGTGTCATTTTGGTAGCAAAACATGATGCAAAAAAGGAAGCAAAAATTGGTGCAAATTTGGAAGCAAAAATTGGCACATATTTGGAAGTAAAACATGGTGCAAAATGGGATGCTAAAGTGGTAGCAAAAATGGATGCTAATTTGGATGCTAACATGCTGCTATTAAGAATGCAAATATGGTGCTAACGGGGGTGTCATTTAAGAAGCAAAAGCAAACACTCGCTAGGAAGCAAAGAAGGACGTTATTTAGGAAGCAAACCTCGACGCTATTTAGGAAGCAAAGTTGGGTGCTATTCTGGAAGCAAACCTTGACGTTGTTTAGGAAGCAAAGCTGGATGCTATTCTAAAAGAAAAAAAGAGACGCTATTTTGGACGTCATAAAGGATTCTATTTAGGAAGCAAATAAAGGATGTTTTTTAGGATGCTTTAAGTTTTGTCCATGACGCGTCCCATTTAGCGTCTAGTTTGACCACTCAATGTAAAAAAAAATTACACTAAAAAGGGACGCTAATTCTAGGATTTGTTGTAGTGACAACTTCATTCACAATCCCAAGATCCTATGCGTTTTTCCACTCATCTCTGTTTAGTCATTGGGAGGGCCTATAGTTTGCATCTACTAATGTTTTTAGATTATATCTCTGTAACAATGATATTGTGTTTGAGGACAACATGCAGTCACATCCCGACCCAGCCCATGGATCTTCCCCTTTTTGGATACTCTTTCCATCTCCTATGCTCCATGTCATCCATTTACCTATTAGGGGAAATGAGAGCACCAAAGCTTTCCACTCGACCATACTACCCTTGTGACTTTTATATTGACTTCTGTACCAATCTACAATTGAGGAATTAGGGCAATATTTTAAGGTCAATGTTTTCCCCCATAGTGAGTTGGTGTTCTTTGTCAATCTCTAGATGGATTTTGCTGCCAGAGATTGATAGAAAAAGATTGGGTTCTTTATCCCCCAACTTCCCAATTCCTTTTGGTTTTCCAATGTTATCCACTTCACCAAAGGGATTCCTTCCTTCTTTTTACTGGCTACCCATAGGAAGGAAAATCACATTTTACGAATCTTCGTAAGGATTCCTTTCGGGATGTATGCAATGGACACCCAATATACTGGTATACTCTGAAGTACCTATTTTAAAAGTGTCAGACAACCTCCTCTAGAGAGAAATCTGTTGGCCCAACATGAAATACGGGATTCCACCTTCTTATGTAACCATGTCCAATCCTTAAAGGAATAAGCATTGGGATTGAGGAATAACCCCAAGTATTGGAAACCTTCACTTAGAGGGATAAGGGAGAAATCAACTTTTGTCTTGAACCTTTGTTATAATTCTTCATTGACTTTGTTTATAGCTAGATTTGATTTGTCCATATTTATTTTCATATGTTTTGCTTTGTTGTAGAGATTTAAGATATGTGCTAGCGAATGCAGATTTTTCATAGTTCCTTCTCCCATCATTAGTACATCATCTACAAACAGGATGTGTGTCAGCTCCACTGTTTCATAGATTGATACCCCCTTTGGAGATCCTTCTCTTTTAGCTCGATGTACTGATTTGCTTAAAGTTTCCGCTACCATTATAAATAAGAAGGGAAAAAGGGGACATCACTGTCACAATCCTCTTGATGGCCTGAAAAAAAAGGATGGAGATCCATTGATTAAAACCACAAAAGATGCCGACGTTATACAACCCATGATCCAATTCACTATTTCTACTGAGAAGCCCATTTGTAAAAGAAAAAGTCTTAATAAGGTCCAGTTGACTATATCATAGGCTTTGGATAGATCAAGTTTTAGGGAAAAAACATTAAGATTCTTCTTTATTATTGAATGAATAACTTCTTGGGCCAATGAGACCACATCATGGATTTGTCTATTAAACAAAAACCCAAACTATTCTTCCTCGATGATCTGACTTAGTATCAACTTTATCCTCTAATAAATTAATTTTGCAATTATCTTATTGAGTGTGTTGCATCAAGAAATTGACCTGAAATCTACAAAGTATGTGGCTTTTTGTTTCTTTGGTATTAATGATAAAATTGGAATTCATAGATCTCAAAACCTTGCCATATTGTTGAGATTCTCTAGCCACCTTCAACATATCTGACTTAGTATCGACTTTATCCTCTAATAAATTAATTTTTCAATTATATTATTGAGTGTGTTGCATCAAGAAATTGACCTAAAATATACAAAGTATGTGGATTTTTGTTTCTTTGGTATTAATGATAAAAGTGGAATTCATAGATCTCAAAACCTTGCCAGATTGTTGAGATTCTCTAGCCACCTTCAACAGATCTTCCTTTATTAATTCATAGAAGCTCATGAAGACCTCTACTGAAAAACCTTACGGCTCGAGGTTCTTTTTCTTTTGAAATGAATGTACGATTCTACACAACTCTTTTTTTGACACGTCTTTTGTTAAAGCATTGTTCATTTCCTCAGTTATTGATTTTGGGAAGAGTCGTAATACCTGTAACATATCCTGGATCGAGAAGCCCTCTGGTTCACTAAAAAGGGTTTTAAAATTTAAGATACCCTTGTATCACACTTTCCTCTAAATGAGCTAACATTTATTCCTTAATCGTTCTAAATATCCATTATAGTATTTACACTTTTCCTATGTGTAGCATATCTATGGAATAATTTGGTATTATTGTCTCCTTCGACTATCAATATTGCTCTACTTTTAAGCCTCCAAATCTGCTCTCCTTTGTCTAGCATAATAGTGCATCGTACTTACATTTCTCTCAAACTATTTAGTTCTATTTCCAAAAAAAAAAAACCATGCTTCGTTCTCCCTATACATATTCTTAATTCCTTCTTCCACCTTCTTTAGCTCAGATTGTTGTCACTCACTAAAAATTTTACCCCTTTTCTTAGAGACTTTTTTTATCCTTGATTAGGTTGTACATAAATTGTTGCATATGTGTAGCATCAATGTCATTCCTTAAATTCCTTAAATGGGTCCATGTTTCTTCTATGAATTTCTTATATTTTTCTTCTCTCAACCAAACTGAATTGAACTTGAAGGGAGAAGGTGGTTTATGTTCCGGTATGTTGTTTGTCAACATTATGGGGCAATGATTTGAAATTTCTTCATCTTATATCCATGAAGCTATTGTAAGGGGGCTTGTATAAAATTTCTCTGATATCAAGAATCGATGAACAATCTTTTAGAGATTGCATTTTCCCCTCTCCTATTCCTCGAGGTTGGCTCAAATTTTTTCGGTTGAACATAGACAAATCCTTTTGAATCAAATAGAGTAATCAAGAAGTTACTTAGGGTATATGATTGAGCAAGTTCCCCCCATACTTCTCTCTCCGAAATTGTTAGGTTCAAATCTCCACCTAATACCAAATTACGATCATCCAAGAGCCTATAAGAGGATAATTTTTCCTATAAATGTCTATCAAAATGGTACTGAACATCAATATGCTTTCTCTTTAAATGATAAACAGGGTTCTTTTCCAAAAAAATTGCACTTGAGTTGTCACAACCTATTCTCATTACTTTATAAACAAACTCAATACTTAAGAAAAATATTTGTAACCATATGAATTACTTACTTCCATGACTAATTTCCATGTATTAAATTTATGTAGTTGACAATGCAACTACACCCTCCCTCTCACTCATCCAACTGATTTCTCCATCAAATAAGTTAAAAGAAAAACCACTTGTAGATCTCAAGATATCCATCCCACTCTACATAAAAACCGTGTATATATATCTCCCTATGAGCTCCAAGCATTCCTTGGTATAACATTGCATAATATGAAGTGCCACACAAATATATGATACCCCTCTTTACTATTGTCCAATGATCCTTCCTTACTTTTGACATATATATGCTCAAAACTCCCACTGCACAAGCAATGTCTGGTCTAGTATAGACCATAGAATACATCAAACTTCTAACATATGTAGCATATGGAACACATGACATGTCTTTTGCATCTTATTGATTCTTGGGACATTGATCTGTAGGAACTACTACATATGGAAAAATATCTAATGATCGTTCATTGGATTATTGAGATAATGCCAATGATTATCTGATGAACACTGTTAGCACTCATATTTTCTTTGGGTTGTTTCAAGGAATTCCCGAGGTAACAACATAACCACTTTAGACTGTATTTCTGACCTAATATAATCAAATAGGGATCTCTCACTATTTACAAAGTATTCTTACTCAAAATATTCAATCAATGACAATAAAATGGTCAGATTTCTAATAGGACAAGTTTGTTTTTAGAATGTTTGGCAAGACAATCATGGAGCAAACCATTCGGAAATGAAGTCAACAATCAGATCCGAGATAGGTTGCAAGAGGTATGGGTTTGAAAGGTTTCTGGATAGAGGAAATATAGACACCATTTCCTAATTCTTGAGGCATTTTTCAGGTCAATTAGAAGAAAAAGAAGATAAACCACCAAGCAGAGCACCAATCTTGGGTGAGTTCTGGAAGACTTTAGCATAAAATTGTTTTGAAATGCTTGAACAAATGACCCTAGAGCATACAAGATGAATTATAGACGATAAAATACTGTTCAAACATGAAAGCAATACAAAATGGAGTGGGAAAATAGGATAAACAATCACATAAGGAAATCACTTACTGAGAAAAGTAATGGCACAAGAAATCTCTGCCATTGAAACTTCAACATTCCTCCTCTGCAATTTTTATTCAGCTATTGATAAACTGAAACCTAATACAATGAAGAGCCTCTCTACTCTTGAAAATACAACCCTATATCTATCTATTACATCTAAATTTATAGAAAAAAAAACTCTACCCTATCTTCAATTTGAAATCTAACTAAACTCTAAAAATAGAAATAGTTACAACTGATTTGCTTCATTTCAGGAAGCATACTCCTGAAAAATAAGCTTCAAATCCCCACCTGCATATCTCAACTGGTGACAACTGTGTGAAATATGAGAGATATTTTTATAATTGACCATGTTCCCAAAAAAACACATCTATTCATTTTCTCATATTCACCTCCAGCTCATCAAAATATGGTTTTGAATTTGATGACTCAGACAGGATTATTGAATTTCTTGAAAACTACCCTGTGAAGATGGTTTAACTTACCCAAACATGTGATACCTGTGTAACAACTGAAGGAGGTTTTTGAATATTGGCCCATTATGAATAACAACCTCTCTTAGTTTCTTAAAATTAACTCCAATTTGGAAGAAACAACTCTTTGAATTTGATGATTAAAACGGTCATTTGAAAATCTGAAAATTTCCCTGTAAAGATCACTCTTTTTCTCCCAAACCATGAGACCTGTGTAAAAACTGAAAGAGGTTATTTTATATTGGCATGTTCTAAGGAAAATTCTCTTTAGTTTTTGAAGATTCCTCTTCGTTCGGAGGAAATAGGCGCTTGAATTTAATGACTAAAACAATCATTTTCACAAAACTTTGTCTTGCTACTCTTCAACAAATTCCTATAGATGTTCTTCATGATAAATATGCTATCTTCCAACACATCCCAAAATTCACAAATTTTGTATATAAGTCTAGTCAATTCATAATCATACTCATCATGCACATATGTCTGTCTTGTAGCTAATTATGACTTTCTCTTTCTTCTCTTTGATTCTATCTTGCTCTTAACCATATGATTTTTTCCTAAAATGATACATAGCACATATTTTTCAATGATTCCTTGAAACTTTTTGTTTCTCATGGAGTGTTTGGATGTCAACGAACAAGTTAAAATTTTGGCTTTCCATTTCTAGTTTCTTAATAATAGTATAATTGTCTTTAACTTTTTGTTGATTCTCAGAATGACATAGACCATATTTCTAACATAACTATCACTAACTGATCCTTTTTAGTGAATCAAACCATTTCATTGAACCAAATACATATAAATATCTTTGTCATTGTCGTGTTCTCCCTCACAATAACAAAAAACTTTAGAGAACCAGTTGAAATTTGATGTAATCAAAACATGTACCCATCCTTGCATATGAACACATTTTATTTAGATTGTTGGAATAGATATAACACTACGCATGTCTAGATCTGAACGCAGATATAAGAATTTCTCTTAGCCTATCAATTGTTAAACAAAGAGCGCTTTCACCAAGCAGAATATTTCACAACCGTCAATCTGATTTTCCAATTCAACAATGTCAAGATTGACATGCCATTTTCAAAATTCCATTGATTTTAAGGTTGATTCCTTGCATGCTTGTTCATATTGTGGAATCTACTCAAACCATAGATCAAAAATGACTTGAAATCTCCATCGTTCCAATTTGTCAGGTGTACCAGATTCCGCAAATCTTAAAAATTAATTTTCTCGAGCTTGTTGATGTTGCAGAATGAATGCATGCTGTCAGATTCTGGGTATCTCTCACCTCCGCCATTGATCCATCTTACATGTGCAGGAGTTTAATACAAGAAGAATTCCTTTGGAAGAACCCCTCTCAGGCATATTTATCTACTGTTTTTCAATGACACACCTTCAATCTCCTCAATAATGGCAACTTTGTTCCAAAAACCTGAATTTATCAGTGTAGGAAAGCAATTTATGATCAAGTTGGATCAAAATATAAAATTTTCTTTTATTTTTAATTGCAAGAAAACCATTGTTGTTATCCAAATATATATCAATTCACTGAATTTCATATCATTCAACCCAATCATGGAAGCAAACAAAATCATTTAAGCATATTGCCAACATTGTTCCACCATAGACAAACTCACTTGAAAATGTCGGTCTAATATTTTTCTCTTGAAATATTTTACTGAAAATTTTAATCTTGTAGGAGCATTCTAGAACCACATATTCTTCATATGATGTCCATAGGAATTCAAAGGCAAATACGAAATATTTGTTTCTTCAGGGAAGGGTCATATAAATGATGTATTCATTATTCCCACAACAAATCTTCCATTCAAATTGTGCTTTAAGTTATGAGGATATATACTACAGCTTCCCAATTCCTTCATGCCTAAAGACAATATCTCCTTATTTGCGTATCAACATCTGCTCCAATCCATCGCTACAAAACTGCACCCAATTCCAGCTTTATTTCGCTCGATGACTCTTCCCTTAGTTGAAACTGTCGAAATCCTTGCTTATTTAGAAAAGTTACAATATATTTTGTTTGATGAACAAAAAAAATCACAAAATTTATGTCTGCACTCCTAATAATTAATATAACCCAAGGATGTTCCCCAGTGATCGTAAATCCTTTTTTATTTAAATCTTGGTACATGAGCTTTGATGGCAAGTTCATTTGAATATTAACTTGATTTGTGTTAACATAGCAAGAGCTTTATAATTTCCAATATTACCCATCAATCATTTGAACTCTTCTACGTGGAGTGATCACCTCATTCATTATCCAAAGCAATCACCATCACAAAGATTCTTTAAAATCTCTGCCTTTTCACGATGCTCACGGTGACTTCTTCAATAGCAGTTGAAAATTGAGAGTTGATCTTCTCCAGATTTTGGGGCAATAGTCTGAATATTCTTCATACCTAGGAATGTCTTTGAAAATGGTCCAAGATAAAGGAGAGCTATATGAACTTAATATCTGATAGAGAACATCTCCTCATGCTGGCTGAAATGTACCATTGTGGATTCAAGAGGGAAACACAAGAGTCTGAAAGACTCCATAGTAAATGGGAGGCTACATATGATTCCTTGAAAAGAACCCAAGAAGTTCTTTAAGAGTCAACGTTGCAGATTGATCAAATTAAAAGGGATTTGAATGTACCACGCCCCCCATATTACATGGAAGAGAATTATGTGCACATGGTAGTAACTACTTTGCATGTGTTGAAGGAGCCTCATGTGGAGGATAACCATGAGGAAGGAGCAGATTTGCAGATGCTTGTGAAAAGATATGAGGAAGAAAATCTTGGCCAAGCACTCATTGAGATTGAGAGGAAGGATGAAGTGTTCTTAGCTATGGGAAATATGGCTGAGGACATTCCAATTGAATCAGCAAGCAAGGATGATTATCTATTCATGGATTGGTTAGATAAATATATCACTAAAATAAATGATGAAGGATGTACTAGAATTTTTTGCATCAATAGAGGGTTGTTTGACATGCATCCTTAGAAGGAGACACCTTATGAAACAACCCTATGGATGGTATATTTTTCTCTAGAAGAGGTGGCTGATAAAATTCCATATGGATCAGAAAATAAAAGTCTATATTCATCCATTGATTGGGTGGATAGAAACATCTTTAGAATGAAGACCTTGAGAGGTAAAGAATTTTATTTCTGCAATAAATTTTTTACTGTGACTGACATTGTCTTGACATGTGAACATCAACAAATATTTAATTTGCAGCCATTGGATACCTTCCATACACATGCACATGAGGTGAATTCTATTTTTTTTGTTCTTGAGGACTATGTAGACAATTTTGATGAGAACCACGCACTTGGCCTTTTCCAGAAAAAACTAGAATTGTATTCTGGAAAGAGTCTCTTCCCAATGGGATGGTTAGATGAGGATGAAGATTGGGAAGCCATAATTTGGGTGAACGAGTATTGTAGGGTTCTGATCCAAATTTCTACCCACACTTTTATTTCATCCTCATCAAGTGAGAATGAAAATTGGGAGAAGGAATTTTCCTTGTTGGTGCAATAGGAAGACCTGGAGGCTTTCCTAGGTGTTCATGATGACTTGTGGAATGCAACATCATCGTCCCATAAGACACATAGGCACATATGGCTGGCACTTGATGCCATTCAACCACATGTGGATTGGGTGGAAGATTACATGTCACACATGGAGTCTTCTTGCAGAAAAATTTCTGCACATGATCAGTGGAAGACAAATAAGCAAGAAAACTGCCAAGAGAAGTTGTTGAGGAAAATATCTTGCACACAGTTGGATAGATGCTTGCATTATTTGACCAGTGGCAGAGAGTTGAGCCATTGGAAGTGTTCACATGGACCTTTTAGTAGGAGTGTCAGTCCCTTATCATGTGGAATGAGGGGACACTTATTTGTTTTTCTTGCTTGCATTTTTGGAGATGATTGTGATGCATCATCTTATTGTGAGCAGTTTAGGAATCCTTTTTGGTTGGATGATTCCTATACTCATTAGGGTTGGACATGGGACTCACACCTATGACGTTACAGCAACATCATTGTGAGATTCAATGCTAATGTGCATCAAGCACATAAGGAACTTTATGTTGGGTGGGGAAATCTGATAGATTTCCAACTTTGCATTGAGAATTTCCAGTTTTCGGTGCAGTGGTATGATTTCCAAAGCATGAATATCATTTCATGTGATGATAAATTTGTATGGTGGATTCTAATGTTTGGATACGTACAATTGAGGAAATGGGATCCAGGCATAAATTGGCTTGATAAGTTGTGTGGGAAGGCATTCTCACTAAAGGGGGTGCAATGCAAGCAATGGGACCCTGGAATTGCTTGTTTTGGAGAAACTTTACAGGATGGATTCATGGAGAAAATCAACCTTTTTGAACAATGGATTCATGCTCCAGTTCTCCTACATGATGAATAAATTTGCAGCACTCTGGAGTACTTCTGCTTGAGGACAAACAGATTTGGGAGTGGAGGACTGTCATGCCCCCATATTTTGGGACATTAAAAGTGTTGACCATAATGAAATTCCTAGGGGCTGAAATTGCCATTAATTATTATTCCTAGGAAAAATATTGCTAATAATTGTTCTAAGGCATGTATTTAATTTTATTTCAGCAATTTTATTTATTATGCATAATAATGATGTGGAATTAAGGATGCCATGTCAGGAGGGCACATTGGGTAAAGCTAGTTAACTTGCCTTGGTAAAAATAAGAAAGTCCATAACAAAAGAAAGAAGGAGAATAAAGGGAAGTTGCCTAAAAGCAAAAAAAGCAGGAAAGTTTTTGAAGGAAAGAAAAAGTCTCCTTATGACCCAAGAAAAGCAGAAAGCTGTCATAACTCAAAAGAGGCATCTTTTGACTAAGGGAGGGTGTAGTTTCTAATAGTGAAGGATGATTTGGACTTGGAAACAATTCCACATTGTCCTACTTTCCTAATTTCCCAAAGGGGGCGCTTTTGTGGCTAGGGTTAGGTCACCATGGGGTTGACTTGCTCTCACAGGTCACCATTGACCTCAACTTACTAAGAAAGTCATCCATAATTCTATAAAAGATGAATTTGAACCCATTGCTTCAATTTTTATGATTTGATATTGTGGTTATGCTATGTGAGCATACTCTCTGAGTGTTGTGCCTCAGACCATTGGGTGATGATCCCCAAATCCCTCCTCCCTTCTCTTCCATTTCCCTTTCTTTCTATTGCAGATCTATGGAGCGCTAATTTCAGCCATTGAAGATTATTACAGAAGTATATTACAGCCTCCATCAAGTTCAAGTCGAACTCCAGTGAATCCCATGCTTCACTTATGCTCACAACCCCTTGTTGGTCATGATTCGGGCCTCCTTTCCTTTAATTTTGGAAGCCTCTTTGTAATGGTCAGTAAATAATGTTATTACTTTTTTGTACTGTCAATATATTCTTAATATTACATTTATCAGGTCGATATATCTGAGACCCTGAAGAATATCATCTCAGTTTCATTAAAAGATCCTATTTTATCAGTGTATGGTGGGTTGAGTGAATATGAGTGTTATAATGAATATTTAATGATGCGGAAGGGATTGAAATAAGTATTCATGTTCATAAAACCCATATTTATCTCTTTTATAAATATCATGTTTCACAAAATTGGATTTAAGATGATTTAATAGTCTTTTTAAGACCCTAGCTAGATTATTAGTTTTTAATAACTAGTTTTACTGAAATTGATGCAAAATAGGCTCTGTAAACTCAAACCGAGATCTGTCAGTTCCTGTAGGTTAGTAACAAGAATACCTTCCCATATCATTCTCCAAAACATTTTTTTTTGGGTTGTACCACCATTTTGCATCCTCCTCTGTGCAGGGTTCTCCTTGGCCAAAACTGCCAAAAATCCCAAATTTACCCAAAACTTCTTAGAACTTTCCAGAACATCAATAAACTATATAAATCATTTATTTATGATATATTAATTTTGGAATAAACCTCTGCAAGTTTCCATAATCCCCTGGTTGAAACAGACCAAACTACTCTCCTTAGTTGCACGGTTTGGCTGCCTAGAAGTGTGGTAGTAAGTTTCTACAATGCGGAATCTGAACCCTAAATGGCACTAGATCTAAATGTGTTAGAAGAGATTAAATTCAATGTCTCATTTTCTTTGGTTACTTCCCACTGCTCACTCCTTTTGCCTGCAAAATTTTCCAAAATAAACCCCTTATTTGCCCAATCAGAGAAGTCATTGTGTAAATTAATTCAAGTTCAGAAATTTTAATATAATTAACAGAATTGGAGAGTGTTCATACCTGTACACTAGACTTGGGACATTATACTGTTATTAGAGCTCTTTCCTTGGATCATCCTGTGGAAATAAATCTCTCACTGAATAAATTTGCAGCCATGTCATATAGTATGAGGATGACTATGATGATCGGTATGAAGAATACTATAGAAGATATGAAGAAGAAGAAATCCTCTATGTTGATGGAGACATACTAAAACATGATTATGATGAAAACTATTGGACATTAGATGAGGAAGAGATCAGATATGATTCTCCAATGGTTAAGAAAAACTTGGCAGAGATTATTGAAGCATGTGAGAACATGTCTCACTGCTATGAGGACTATCTAGCATTGGGTAGGAATATTTGTGCAAACCTTTCTTTTGTACATTATATTTATTTCAAGTATGGATTTTGACCCAAGCATGATTATGAGAATTATTTCAAGAGCAGCAAGCTATCCAAAGAGGAACCAATTTGTTCCAACTCTCTGAGAAAAGAAGAAGAAGACAGAACCAAAGGTGAATATTCCTCCAAGCCATTGACATGTTCAAGACTTAAGAGTTTGTTTGGTTTTCCTTCAAAAAGAGCTTCTAAATATTGTGACATGAGCACCACTAAAGATGAAAAATTCACAAGTTTCTTGGAGGAGAATAGAAATGAAGTGGACACAGATATCCAGGAGGTGAAGTGCAAATCACCACAAGGTGGTTCTGTAAGAGAAGAAGTTGAAGAGGAATGCACTTCAAGTTTCTTGGTGGGTGATCTCTGGATCACTGCTCAAGGTTTTGGCTCATGTATGGGTGGTGAGACATCTTTTGGATCAGATCCAAAAGAGGTATACATATCAGATTTACAGTCACCTCCTAAGCCACAGAATGAAGAAGAAAACAATGCAACACCGCTCAGGTGTGAACTAGAATATTTGGTGGAGGAGCAGGCCACCAAAGTATATGTACAAAAAGAGGATAAGGTGAATAAAATGAATGATAAAAGTTCTGATTTTTGCAATAGCCATGTACACTTGCAACCATCTGATCCATGGGAGGATGGAAAGACTTCACATCGAGGAAGTGAGTGTGCAGAAAATTCAAAGGCTGACCTATATGTTGAGGATGAGTTTTATGTGGTGGATTCATGCTACAAGAAAAATGGTCATATATGTCCGCTATTAGAAGAAGAAATATTAGTGGAGGATATTCTTGGTGAGCCACATCATTTGAGTGGATCACTAAAGGAGGATAGAAATAAACTTAGGGCAGCCATGAAAAACATTGTTGACATCAATGCCTTGGTGGCAAGATGTTGTTGGAAAGCTTCTAGTGGAGACATGGAAGGAGAATCCTTTATAGAGGAGTGCATAGCACTGAAAGAAGGCATGTCCAAGATAAAGGAGAGCTATCTGAAATTAATATCTGATAGAGAACATCTCCTCATGGTGGCTAAAATGTACCATTGTGCATTCAAGAGGTAAACGCAAGAGTCTGAAAGACTCCATAGTAAATGGAAGGCTACATATGATTCCTTGAAAAGAACCCAAGAAGTTATTCAAGAGTCAAGGTTGCAGATTGATCAAATTAAAAGGGATTTGAATGTACCACACCCCCCATATGTCATGGAAAAGAATTATGTGCACATGGTAGTAACTACTTTGGATGTGTTGAAGGAGCCTCATGTGGAGGATAACCATGAGGAAGGAGCAGATTTGTAAATGCTTGTGAAAAGATATGAGGAAAAAAATCTTGGCCAAGCACTCATCGAGATTGAGAGGAAGGATGAAGTGTTCTTAGCTATGGGAGATATGGCTGAGGACATTCCAATTGAATCAGCAAGCAAGGATGATTATCTATTCATGGATTGGTTAGATAAATATATCACTAAAATAAAGGATGAAGGATGTACTAGAATTTTTTGCATCAATAGAGTGTTGTTTGACATGCATCCTTGGAAGGAGACACCTTATGAAACAACCCTATGGATGGTATATTTTTCTCCAGAAGAGGTGGCTGATCAAATTCCATATGGATCAGAAAATAAAATTCTATATTCATCCATTGATTGGGTGGATAGAAGCATCTTTAGAATGAAGACCTTGGGAGGTAAAGAAATTTATTTCTACAATAAATTTTTTGTTGTGACTGACATTGTCTTGACATGTGAACAGCAACAAAGATTTAATTTGCAGCCATTGGATACCTTCCATACACATGCACATGAGGTGAATTCTATTTTTTTTGTTCTTGAGGACTGTGTAGACAATTTTGATGAGAACCAAGCACTTTGCCTTTTCCAAAAAAAACTAGAATTGTTTTCTGGAAAGAGTCTCTTCCCAATGGGATGGTCAGATGAGGATGAAGATTGGGAAGCCATAATTTGGGTGGATGAGTAATGTAGGGTTCTGATCCAAATTTCTACCCACACTTTTATTTCATCCTCATCAAGTGAGAATGAAAATTGGGAGAAGGAATTTTCCTTGTTGGTGCAACAGGAAGAGCTAGAGGCTTTCCTAGGTGTTCATGATGACTTGTGGAATGAACCGTCACCATCCAGTAAGACACATAGGCACATATGGCTGGAACTTGATGCCATTCAACCACATGTGGATTGGGTGGAAGATTACATGTCACACATGGAGTCTTCTTGCAGAAAAATTTATGCACATGATCAGTGGAAGACAAATAAGCAAGAAAACTGCCAAGAGAAGTTGTTGAGGAAAATATCTTGTACACAGTTGGATAGATGCTTGCATTATTTGACCAATGGCAGAGAGTTGAGACATTGGAAGTGTTCACATGGACCTTTTAGTAGGAGTGTCAATCCCTTATCAGGTGGAATGAGGGGACACTTATTTGTTTTTCCTGCTTGCATTTTTGGAGATGATTGTGATGCATCATCTTATTGTGAGCAGTTTGGGAATCCTTGTTGGTTGGATGATTCCTATACTCATTGGGGTTGAACATGGCACTCACACCTATGTAGTTGCAGCAACATCATTGTGAGATTCAATGCTAATATGCATCAAGCACAGAAGGAACTCTATGTTGGGTGGAGAAATCTGACAGATTTCCAACTTTGCATTGAGAATTTCCAGTTTTCGATGTAGTGGTATGATTTCCAAAGCATGAATATCATTTCATGTGATGATAAATTTGTATGGTGGATTCTAATGTTTGGATACTTACAGTTGAGGAAATGGGATCCAGGCTTAAATTGGCTTGATAAGTTGTGTGGGAACGCATTCTCACTAAAGGGGGTGCAATGCAAGCAATGGGACCCTGGAATATCTTGTTTTGGAGAAACTTTACAGGATGGATTCATGGAGAAAGTCAACCTTTTTGAACAATGGATTCATGCTCTAGTTCTCCTACATGATAAATAAATTTGCAGTGCTCTAGAGTACTTCTGCTTGAGGACAAGCATATTTGGGAGGGGAGGACTGTCATGTCCCCATACTTTGGGACATTAAAAGTGTTGACCATGATGAAGTTCCTAGGGGATAAAATTGCCATTAATTATTATTCCTAGGAAAAATATTGCTAATAATTGTTCTAAGGCATGTATTTAATTTTATTTCAACAATTTTATTTATTATGCATAATAATGATGTGGAATTAAGGCTGCCATGTCAGGAGGGCACATTGGGGAAAGCTATTTAACTTGCCTTGGTAAAAATAAGAAAGTCCATAACAAAAGAAAGCAGGAGAATAAAGGGAAGTTTCCTAAAAGCATGAAAAGTAGACAGAGGTAAAAGCAGGAAAGTTTTTTAAGGAAAGAAGAAGTTTCCTTATGACCCAAGAAAAGCAGAAAGCTATCATAACTCAAAAGAGGCATCTTTTGACTAAAGGAGGGCACAGTTTCTAATTGTGAAGGATGATTTGGACTTGGAAACAATTTCACATGGTCCTACTTTCCTAATTTCCCAAACGGGGCGCTTTTGTGGCTAGGGTTAGGTCACCATGGGGTTGACTTGCTCTCATAGGTCACCATTGACCTCAACTTACTAAGCAGGTCATCCATAATTCTATAAAAGATGAATTTGAACCCATTGCTTCAATTTTGATGATTTGATATTGTGTTTATGCTATGTGAGCATACTCTCTGAGTGTTGTGCCTCAGACTATTGGGTGATGATCACCAAACCTCTCCTCCCTTCTCTTCCATCTCCCTTTCTTTCTATTGTAGGTCTATGGAGAGATAATGTCATCCATTGAAGCTTATTTAAGAAGTATATTACAGCCTCCATAAATTTTAGGTTGAGCTCCAGTGAAGCCCATGCTTCACTTATGCTCACAGCCCCTTGTTGGTCATGATTCGGGCCTCCTGCCCCTTAATTTTGGAAGCCTCTTTGTAATGGTCAGTCAATAATGTTATTACTATTCTGTACTGTCAATATATTTTGAACATTACATTTATCAGGTTGACATATCTCAAACCCTGAATAATATCATCTCAGTTTCATTAAAAGATCCTATTTTATCAGTGTATGGGGGGGTTGAGTGAATATGAGTGTTGTAATGAATATTTCATGATGGAGAATGGATTGAAATAAGTATTCATGTTTAGAGAACCCATATTGATATCTTTTATAAATATCAGGTTTCACATAATTGGATTTAAGATGATTTAATAGTCTTTTTAAGACCCTAGCTAGATTATTAATTTTTAATAACTAGTTTCACTGAAATTGATGCAAAATAGGCTCTGTAAACTCAAACTGAGATCTGTCAATTCATGTAGGTCAGTAACAGGACTACCTTATCATATCAATATCTAGAACCATTTTTGGTTTGGGCTGTACCACCCTTTTGCATCCTCCTCTGCGCAGGGTTCTCCTTGGCCAAAACTGCCAAAAATCCCAAATTCACCCAAAAATTCTTAGAAATTTCCAGAACATTAGTAAACTATATAAATCCTTTATTTATGATATATTAATGCTGGAATAAACCTCTGCAAGTTTCCAGAATCCCCTGGTTTAAACAGACCGAACTACTGTCCTTAGTTGCATGGTTTGGCTGCCCAGAAGTGTGGTAGTAAGTTTCTGCAGTGCGAAATCTAAACCCTAAATGGCACTAGATCTAAATGTGTTAGGGGAGAGAAAATTCAATTTCTCATTTTCTTTGGTTTCCTCCCGCTGCTCACTCCTTTTGCCTGCAAAATTTCCTAGAATAAACCCCTTATTTGCCCAGTCAGAGAAGTCATTGTGTAAATTAATTCAAGTTCAGAAATTTTAATATAATTAACAGAATTGGAGAGTGTTTAGGTTTGTACACTAGACTTGGGACATCACACCTTAACTCGTAACTGAACTGAACTTGAAACTGAAAACAAGTTGAAAACTGCTGAAAGAAATGCTCACCATGTCAAGCTTATTCACACCTACATATCCTGCTTAGCCGAGCATAACAACCAAGTCAAGTAAAATATGACTACCAATGAAGGCAATCAAGCAATTGATCCAATAAACAAGCTTCTTCCTCATGCTTGATTGAAATTAGAACATAGGAACATAATGGTAACAGACTATGATAAAATACTTGATCCTTACTGCAAACACATAACCAACCATTCTGATTAAAAAATATTTCCATATATTCAGCCATCGGATCGTAAAGATCATGAAAACTTTCAAAATACTCAATCACTTGTTTGTCATGACAAGGCTGCTCAAAATGCAACTCCTCTTGCACACTGTCAAACTGTTTTTTAAAGAATCTTGAAGGAAATTCTCATGACAGTTATCAAATGAGATATGCACAACTTCATTCAAAATATCAAAACTAATAGCTTGATTCTTTTCACATGTTTCAAAATAATTATCATCTTGTTCTTCAATAAAATCACGCGAACAAAATCCTTCTTCTTGACATAAAATTTCTGAGTTTTAAAGTTTTAAAGAAGAATTCCAATGAGAGTCCTCGTCTCCTTCTATGTGATTCAATTCATCATCATAAACTGTTGGTTTTTCCACATGCTGAGACTAATTGCATGATTGATGCTTATCATTATCTATTTCTAAAAATGCCATAACATTATCCATTTCCTTAAATTTATATTTTTTATTAGAGATTTTAAGTATATGTCTCAGTAATTCAAATAAAGAATAACACAAAGGTAAACAATCACTTTCATCAAACTCACTATTCTCTCTATTTCCATCCTTTTGGTCATGGATTACAATCAGACTTTCTTCTCTAATAGGTCCTGAATTTGCAAAATCTTCAACCATTTGTTTGGGTACATAATCCAAGTAATCATCCTCATATTCATTGTATACAGGTAGGCTGAAACTTCTTCAGAATCATCACTAACAGAATTTATGACAGGCTGATTGCAATTTTCATAAAATAAATGATTATAAGATTCATCCTGTACATCATTGGACTGATCATATTCTTTCTCACACAAAATAGAATTTGATGGTAGGACAAGTTCTTTTTGTTCATATTGCTCATTCAACTCTAATTCCTTTTCAATTCTATTATCTCTATCTTGTTCTGAAATTTTCCTAGACATCCTAAGATTGTCTTCAACCTCCAATGAATCAATAAACATGTGTTGCAAAGTAACTAACTTTCTCTCCAAAATAAATAATGATAATTCAGGAGGGAAGGTATATGCATAATGCAATTTAGCAGCACCTTCTAATAGGTGAATTTATTTTGGCATATTATAATAAAAGCTTGTAAACCTCGTGTTGAATCTAGACATGGTTTCACCCTCCTATTTCTTCATGGAATAAAACTCTAAAATAACTTGGTCCAATGACCTCCTCTTACCCCAAAACTTCAAAAAGATACCAGGAAACTCTTCCCATGTATTAATGGATTCAGGATGTCAATTCTTAAACCATTCGTTAACATCTCGTTGCAAAGATTGGGGAAAATCCCTCATGCAAACATCATCATGTTCTACTTCAAAGAGGTCATGGAAATGCTCAAAGGTTTGTAGTTGTTTCTCAACTGTAAGGTTCTTGGATTCTTGATCAAACTTAGGAAGGTACTTGTAGTGCTTCGTAGGAAAACCATGAAGGATAGGTGGTAAGTGAAGTGGTCTACACTAGTTTGGGATATTGGAAGAAACAAAGATATATGGAAAGGATGTATTATCATCTTTAGTATCATGAGGTTCACAAGGTTGATCATTGTTCTTATGTGGCTCAAATAAAAGGTATTGATAAAAAATCATATGCACAAGATAAAGACATACTTTCAGTTTGGAAAGAAGGATAAACATGAGTGAATGCATGGTTTTGTTTTGAGTGCAATAGCAATGAGAGATTCTTTTGACAATCTTAGGAAAGGATAGGAAAATAATTACAAAAAACAATAAGATGTCTTGGAGAAAATTGAAACTTGAGTGCCTTACCTTTTCATCATGCCTTTCTATGTATTTACAGTGAGCTTATTTCCCTAGTAGAGTTCGTCGGTTCTCTTTGAAAACTTGATCTCTAGATCATGCCACCAGTGGAATCACTGAAATTTGGATTCTTGAAGATGGAGTTGCCAGGTGAAATATGCACAACCTTCTTGATGATTGACTGTTGTTCACCATCAACAATCAAATTTGAAATGCTGTCGTTTATACCCAGGGAAAGGTTTGAACCCTCTCTTCCCCGACAACAATGCCAATTTGTTAAAATTCACTCCCATTTGGTGGAAACAACTCTTTGAATTTGATGACTAAAACGATCATTGGAAAATCTAAAAATTTCCCTATAAATATTACTCTATTTATCCTAAACCATGATAAATGTGTAAAAACTGAAAGAGGTTATTGTAGAATGGAATCTTTCGAGGAAACTCCTCTTTCCGTTTTTGAAAATTCCTCTTCTTTTGGTGGAAACAGGCGCTTGACATTAATGAATAAAATAATCATTTTCACAAAACTTTGTCTTGCTGCTCTTCAACAAATTCTTATAGATGTTCTTTATGATAAATTGACCATCTTCCAACTCATCCCAAAATTCCCAAAGTTTGTATATAAGCCCAGTAAATTCATAATCATACTCATCATGCACATGTCTATTTGGTAGCTAATTCTGACTTTCTCTTTCTTCTCTTTGAAGGTAGCTAATTCTGACTTTCTCTTTCTTCTCTCTGATTCTATCTTGATCTTAATCATATGATTTTTTCCCAAAATGATACATAACACATCTTTTCCAATGATGCGTTGAAATTTTTTGTTTCTCATGGAGTGTTTGGAAGTTAACAAACAAGTTAAAACTTTGACTTTCCATTTATAGTTTCTTAATAATAGTATAATTGTCTTTAACTTTTTATTGATTCTTAGAATGACATAGATCATAATTCTAACATAAATAGTTTCTTAATAATAGTATAATTGTCTTTAACTTTTTATTGATTCTGAGAATGACATAGACCATAATTCTAACATAAATGTCACTGACTGATCCTTTGAAGTGAATCGAACCATTTCATTGAACCAAATACATATAAATATCTTTGTCATTGTCACGTTCTCCTCACAATAAAGAACCAATTGAAATTTGAAGTAATCAAAACATGTACCCATCCTTGCATATGAACGCATTTTATTTAGATTGTTGGAATATATCTAACACTACACGTGTCTAGATCTGAACGCAGATATAAGAATTCCGCTTAGCATCTCGATTGTTAAACAAAGAGCCCTTCCACCGAGCGAAATATTTCACAATCGTCAAGCTGATTTTCCAATTCAACACGTGTCAAGATTCGCTGCATGCTATTTCATCTTGTGGAATCGACTCAAACCGTAGATAAAAAAAAATGACTTGAAATCTCCACCGTTCCAATTAATCAGGCATACCAGATTCAGCAAATCTTAAAAATTAATTTTCCCGAGCTTGTTCATGTTACGAAATGAATGCATGCCGTCAGATGTTGGGTATCTCTCACCTGCACCGTTGATCCATCTCACATGTCTAGGATTTTAATACAAGACGAATTCCTTTGGAAGAACCCTCTTAGGCATATTTCTCTACTGCTATTCAACGACACACCATCAATCTCCTCAATAATGGCAACTTTGTTCCAAGAACCTGAATTTATCTGTGTAGGAAATCAATTTACGATGACGTTGGATCAAAATAAAAAATGAACTGTTATTTGTAATTGCAAGAAACCGCCACTGTTAGCCAAATAGATATCAATTCACCGAATTTCATATCATTCATCCCAATCATGGAAGCAAACAAAATCATTTAAGAATATTGCCAACAATGTTCCACGATAGACAGACTCAGTTGGAAATGCTGGTCTAATATTTTTCTCCTGAAATATTTTACTGAAAAATTTTAATCTTGGAGAAGCGTTCTAGAACCACATATTCTTCATATGACTTCCGCACGAATTCAAAGGAAAATACGAAGGATTTGTTTCTTCAGGAAAGGGCCGTATAAATAATGTATTCACCATCCCCACAACAAATCTTCCATTCAGATTGTGCATTAAGTTCTGAGGATATATACTGCAGCTTTCGAATTCCTTCACGCCTAAAGACAATCTCTCCTTATCTGCGTATCAACGCCAACTCCAATCCATAGCTGCAAAACCGCACCCAATTCCATCTTTATTTCGCTCTGCCTGGTGCACGCTGACTCTGCCCTTAGTTGAAACTGCCGAAATCCTTGCTTGTTTAGAAAAGCTGCAATATATTTTGTTTGATAAACAAAAACAACCACAAAATTTATGTCTGCAGTCGTATCAATTAAGTCAACCCAACGTTGTTCTCCAGTGATCGTAAATCCTTCTTTTATTTAAATATTGGTACATGAGCTTTGATGGCGAGTTTGTTTGAATATTAACTCGATTTGTGTTAACATAGCAAGCGCTTTATAATTTCCAATGTAACCCATCAATCATTTGAACTCTTCTACATGGAGCGATCGCCGTTTTCATTAGCCAAAGCAATGACCATCACGAAGATGCTTTACAATCTCCGCCTTTTCACGATGCTCGCGTGTAACTTCTTCGATAGCAGTTGAAAGTTGATATTCTCCAGATATTGGGGCAATAATGATCATCTGAATATTCTTCATACCTGGGAGTTAACAGAATCCACTGCCAATGTCCATAAATATATTCATATCCAGCTTTATCATGGCCTCTTGTAAATCAAAATAATATGCAACCAATGCCTTGGCATGCTCCAACTTGCCACGACCAGTAAGACCCGAGAAAATGAAACTCGCGATTGGCATGTTTGAATTCCTCAAACCAATTCTTGCACGACTAATAGCTCGACTAATAACTTTTAACTACCTCATCTTGCCCAATGATGCGTTGAGGAAGTGTTTCTTGCGTTTTCAAAAGTTTGTCGTACTCATTTGTTGAAGTTGCAATTTGTTTATTTTTGCAGTAAACCACTCTCCCACATTCACAAGAGAGTGACTTTTCATTTGTTTATATACACCAATTGTTGAATCGAGATTCAAAGACTAAATTAGGAGCTTGGCGCTTGGACTTTTGTGGAGGACTTCTGGTTTCCCCAACCTAACGTCTTGGTACTTGGAGATGGTCCTAGGCCAATAACAAAATTTTGTATTTTATAAAGATTTTTGTTAATATTTTTTTAAAACAAAATTTTGTTATGGTACTTGGAGATGGGCCTAGGCCAATAACTTTTTATAAAGATTTTTGTTAATATTTTTATAAAACAAAATTTTGTTTTTATAAAAGTATGACCTGCTTCCTCTATAATCTAAAGATTTTTGTGAATATTTTTATAAAACAAAAACAAAAATCTTTATAAAACAAAATTTTGTTTTTATAAAAAAAATTGTTTTTATAAAAGTATAACCTCCTTCCTTTATAATTTAAAGATTTTTGTTAATATTTTTATAAAACAAAATTTTGTTCTTATAAAAAATTTTGTTTTTATAAAAGTATAACCTCCTTCTTCTATAATTTAAAGATTTGGTTAATATTTTTATGAAACAAAATTTTGTTTTTATATAAGTATAACCTCCTTCCTCTATAATTTAAAGTTTTAAGCCACCTTTATATTATTATTTTTTAAACAATAAAGATTTTTGTTAATATTTTTATAAAACAAAATTTTGTTTTTATAAAAGTATAACCTCCTTCCTCTATAATTTAAAGTTTTAAGCCATTTTTATATTATTATTTTTTAAACAATAAACCTTAGCCCATAAATTCAATAAAATAATCCATTTTTAGATCATCATCAATAAATAAAAAATTCTTTCTTTTTTGCTCAAAATATCATTGAAGCTCTTTTCCCTCTTTTTTGCTAGTAAACTTGGGAAAGTCTCTATATTATTCAATAAAGAAAAAACTTGCAACTGCTACATCAGTTTTGAAAATTTGAAATTTATACGGCAATAAGACCAATTTCGACAAAAATAAATTAGTGCTAACAAACACAACCTCCAACAATCATTCATGTAATTTAATCAGCTATATGAAACTTCAATTATTGTTAGATATTTGACATACAGAACAACGGACAACGAATATATTTAGGAACTCAATCGAGATTTTTTTTACATTTTTTATCTTAAACATTAGAATGTCGATTGTAGTTCATTGGATGTTCGATGTGAACCTCGGGTCGGTTCATAGGCTACCCAATGCGCTATCGTCGATTACCCTATGCAATAGCTTTTTCAAACTGTCGACTACCTGATGTAAATTCGTTGGGTATCCAATAAGAAACCATCAGGTAGCCGATACAATAGCTTCATCAAATTGTTGTCTAGTCAATGTAAATTCATCAGGTACTCAATGAGGTTCAGTCGAGTAGCCAATTCAATAGGTTCATCAAACTATTGGCTACCCGATGTAAATTTTGTTTTGGTACTTGGAGATGGGCCTACGCCAATAACTTTTTATAAAGATTTTTGTTAATATTTTTATAAAACAAAATTTTGTTTTTATAAAAGTATAACCTCCTTCCTCTATAATCTAAAGATTTTTGTTAATATTTTTATAAAACAGAAACAAAAATCTTTATAAACAAAATTTTGTTTTTATAAAAAAAATTGTTTTATAAAAGTATAACCTCCTTCCTATATAATTTAAAGATTTTTGTTAATATTTTTATAAAACAAAATTTTGTTTTTATAAAAAAAAATTGTTTTTATAAAAGTATAACCTCCTTCCTCTATAATTTAAAGATTTTTGTTAATATTTTTTTAAAACAAAATTTTGTTTTTATAAAATATAACCTCCCTGTATAATTTAAAGTTTTAAGCCACCTTTATATTATTATTTTTTAAACAATAATGATTTTTGTTAATATTTTTATAAAACAAAATTTTGTTTTTATAAAAGTATAACCCCCTTCCTCTATAATTTAAAGTTTTAAGCCATCTTGATATTATTATTTTTTAAACAATAAACCTTGGCCCATAAATTCAATAAAATAATCCACTTTTAGATCATCATCAATAAAAAAAAATTCTTTCTTTTTTGCTCAAAATATCATTGAAGCTCTTTTCCCTCTTTTTTGTTGGTAAACCTGGGAAAGTCTCTATATTATTCAATAAAGAAAAAACTTGCAACTGCTATATCACCAATGAAAATTTGAAATTTATACGACAATAAGACCAATTTCGACAAAAATAAATTAGTGCTAACAAACACAACCTCCAACAATCATTCATGTAATTTAATTAGCTATATGAAACTTCAATTATTGTTAGATATCTGACATATAGAACAACGGACAATGAACAGATTTAGGAACTCAATAAAGATTTTTTTACATTTTTTATGTTAAACATTAGATTGTTGATTGTAGTTCATTGGATGTTCGATGTGAACCTCAGGTCGGTTCATAGGCTACACAATGCGCTTTCATCGATTACCCTATGTAATAGCTTTTTCAAACCGTCAACTACCTGATGTAAATTCGTTGGGTATCCAATAAGAAACCATCAGGTAGTCGATACAATAGCTTCATCAAATTGTTGTCTAGTCAATGTAAATTCATCAGGTACTCAATGAGGTTCCGTCAAGTAGTCGATTCAATAGGTTCATCAAACTATTGGCTACCCAATGTAAATTCGTCGGGTAGCCGATGAGATTCTGTTGGGTACTCAATGCAATGGAATTGTTGAATCATCGGCTAACCAACGTAAATTTGTTGGGTAACTAATGAGGTTCCGTTGGGTACCCTATGCAATGATATTGTTGTACCGTATGCTAACCAATGTAAATTTGTTGTGTACCTGATGATTTTGCGTCAGGCAACCGATGTTTTCCCCTTCTCAGATCGTCTCCTATCTGATGACATTTAATTTTTGTTTGTCAAATAACCGACATAGGGGCATCAAATATCCAATGAACACCAACAAATATAAATATACCTTTCCAAATGGTCTCTAACAACTGTGCTATGGTTCTGCTGCAACTATCTATCGGATATCTGACACGGATAACTGCCCTAAAATAAATAAATAAAAATCCAGTGAAATATTGGTGAAGAAAACATATAGTGTTCCAAAATGTCATTGTTGGACAATGTCAATTTTGGAAAGTGAAGAGACCTAAGAATATAAAACAAAGTATTTAGGTAAAGCTATTAGAGTGAAATCTTAGTGCATAAAACATATAGTGTTGCATCAAAATGGGAAATTGAGACAACCAATTTTAAATACCAAGTGTCTCAAGCTATGGAAATTGAGAAAGACCTAGGTACCCCTAAATTAGATACTCAAGGGGAAGATTATGACAAGGCCAAGTCACTTACTAATTAGCAAGAAATCCAGTAGAAAGAAACAAACTCCATCATAACAATTATGCCTTAGCAAACTCATACCCTAGGTTGGAGTTGTAGGTTTAATATATAAACATAGCATGACACTTGATATATATAGTCATGCATAGTTAGTGAAGGTTTGATTTAATGTTACACAAACCCATTCTATTCATATTTGAACTTGGACCTAAGGGTGTGAGAAAATTTACAAGGATTCAACACATGACTACTACTAGAGGTTTAAAATGCTTGGGAGGATTGTGCATTTTTTGGATGTTTCATTTTACAATTAAATCTTCATTCTCCTCATCATGGGCACCTAGATGGTTTCCATTTACAACCCTTCTTTGAGTAACTTTAGAAGTAACGAACAACATTGCTTTTCAATTTGACATTGCAATTCCATATTTTGGGACAACCTGCTACCTTTTACTAAAGTACTAGAAGTCACTTGGAAATGATTAACAATAACATTACTATAGTATTGATTAGTCTTGGAAATGGTTTGAGTTCAATATGGAATTCATACAGATCTGAACATCTTGTTATAGGTTGCTATAAGTCACGTGTTCACTCTAAAAAAGTGTAAATTGCATATCCTTTGTTTTTGAAATTGAATAAGATCATGATTTTAAAATATTTTTGAACCTAAACTGAATAAGTCCTTTCGGAACATATGTTGACATGGAATTATATTGAGGAGTTTGTTAAAACAACTTATGGGCTACTCTTGCACATCTTGAGGAGTTTGTTAAAGCAATTTATGCATGTACATCTTCTAATAAAGTATGTATGTCTCAGGCCTATAATGTTTTTAATCAAAAGTTTATTAATTTTGGTGTTTATATATGTGTGAGAAAGAGAGTGGTATTCAAACATGTCATAGTCTGTATTAAAACTAAATCAAGGAATAAAAAAACATGGTTGGGAATGATTCTAGAGCTATAGACATATCCATTTCAAGAGGCAAATTAGGAAAAGGAACAAATAATAGACTAAAATCTAAATTTGTGACCAACTATTCTACAAAAACATTTCCATGCATAAATATATCCTTCAAACCAAAACCCAACATACGTTGGAGCATTTTCTCTTGGATTAACAAGCATGAATAGCCATAAAATTAACCACTAATAGTAATCAGCTCTTAATTTGGAACTAAGTGTTTAGTTATATCCACAAGTAACATGCCAATGTTCTCATGTGATTAGATGAGAAATCCCAATTCATCATAATGAGAATCTCAAAAGTGCTTTGCATGCACAAATATTTCTGCAAGCTACAAGTTTCTCAAGCAAAAAATAATAATTACCCTCCCTTCATCCGACTAACTAATTCACTTTATGTTATATTTCAACCAATCCTCTATAATAAACCTGTTTCGACTTCTTGCTGAGTGTTTATTCATAGACACTTGAGAGTTTCCTTGTGATTGGTAACAAAATAGTCTTCCATACTACTTCAAATCACAATTCTTGGCAATTGGCAATTGAACCATGCTTGCAACTTAAGGGAAGTTAGTTTATAGCTTGAATATCACAAAAATATTATAAATCATTTGAAAAAGTGTTTAGGCTCAAACCATGGCATTATCACTTGAAGATTACTCAAGGAGGAAGGGGACATGATCATATACAAAACATATATATTGAAATGTGAAGTAAATCATGACTTTTAACTACACCATTGTTGCTTGAGTTATTATTGCGTTCTCTAAGATCTATTAACATTATTTTATTGTTTAAAGTTATTTATTGGATAATAGCTAATTATGTAAGGTCAAGGATCCTGTAGAAAAAAAATACCAAGGAATTTTATGATTACCCTGCATCTCTCATAATAGCACTTAAGTTATTTTTATTCTTAATTAAAATAGGCCCTTTCAGGAAGGTTCCCTATTCATTTATTGAACTTTTAACGTAAATAATTAAAACTCAAGGAAGCAAGCAACATCTATTATCATGTCCCATTTCTATACACTGCCTTGATCTTAATTTAGCTAAGGTTAGGAACCCCTCCACAAGGTTAAATGTGTTATCTATGGCATGGGAAGTGAGTTCAAGTTCCCATTTATTTTATATTTCCTTCCAAGGAAAACAAACTAGGATGACTACTAAAATATGTAAAATACCTTCATCCATGTTTCTAGGAGATCGGGTATTGCTTATTGTATGGGGTTAATGAAATTGATGTATGAATCATAATTATGTTGCCCATGTGAAGCTTTAATTTGGTGTCACTTCAAAGTCAATGAATAACCATTGAGTGGAGTAACAATCATATCCAAGTCCATATAAAAAAGATATATGAAAACAATTGTGTCGATTATTGAAGTTGGAATTGTCCCCACTTTCCATAGCATGCAAACAAAGTAGTGTAACCCAAACCTGAAAATAACACCAAGAGCTTGAATTGATTTCACAGTGAATAAAGAATAGAGGCCGCAAAATCAACCCCGAAGACAAAGTTTTGAGTCAAAAAGTATTCACATAGTCATGTCCTTTGGCTGAGGGCTAAGGATTAGGCTGGATAGGTTCCCATCTATTGTTTCCCTACTAGGGTTTCATAGGTTTCTCTAGTTCTAATCATCTACCATATTATTTTAAACTCAATGATCCATGTGAGTTTGTCTCAACAAAGGGGTCTTGATTCTCCCCTTTATAGTGGGATTCATAACCAGCATGCCAACGTATACCTCAAACAGTCAAATATTTTCAATGCAACAAAATGATATAATAGACAAGACAATATCATATCTGATGACTTACTTAATGGGAAGAACCTTCCTTATACTCAAATTATAACTTTCATATCAAATTTTACCTATTAGCGGCAAGTCAATAACTAGAACAAAATGGCCCTTAGTTAAGGGCATAAACATACCTGAGAGAGAGAGAGATCATAAATGATAATAAAAAGGACATACATGTATAACAGAAGAACCAACCACTCAAAGAGGCATGACACAATCAATATCAGCCCCAATAAATCAACTCTCACTTCAGGTATCCCTCAAAACAATCAAATATAGTCAACGCAACAAAAATGTAGCCGTAGGAAGTAGCAGTATGGACTCGCATGCGTGAAGGAGGGAGAACAAAGATTGATGTAGAAACCCTCATAAAGGACAATTCTAAGTAAGGACATATGGGTGTTACAAGTAGACCCAAAAAAAAACACTCAAGAAAATACAACCTTCAAATATTTAACGTCATAAACAAGTGTACTAGAAAACCTTAGATTAGTCATGCCAAAACATATCTCAAAGTGCCATAAATACATATCTCCCAACACAGGATATACTAGTTCTTATAGCCTCTCAAAGACCACCTAGAAGGTCCTTCTAAGTGACATTAGGGCTTCTCTTACGATTAGGATAGGAATGATGTCATTAATTTGTAAGTCAAATCAAAGTGGAAAGAACCAAATTAAGGAGGACACATAGCTAAATGAAGGGTAAACGAAAAAGATAACCATAAGAGATATAACCACAAGTCAACACACAAACATGACTAACCACAAACCACAAATTCAACATAATAAAATTCAACATAACATAACAAGTGGGGTGACCATAAATATAACATAACAAGTGCGCTAACCCCAAATTCAACAAAACATAACAAGACTCTCTCAAAGATATTTGGTCCACATATACGCCATGCAACAACTAAAAGTTTATCATCACTGTATGGGAATGGTTCAACCTAAAAGATGTGATCCTCTCATCCTCATTTAGGGTTTTTCCAAAATATGACTTTCAAAACACCCAACCAAGGGTAAACCAAATATGGAAGCCTACGCCTAATCAAGAACAAAAAATTCTCAATACACTTGCACCAAAAAACTTAGTGAACCAAGATAACACATTTGTAACATTAAAACATAATTTTCATCTCTTTCAACTTTAACACTCCCATGAGGTCCCTATGTTAAAGTTGAAACATATAGTAACAATAACATGTAAATGATAGAAATAGTAGTATGGTTATTTAGACAAAATTAAATACAAAATACCAAGTCTTATTACTTAACAAATCAAATAACAAAATAACTATGTTGTAGAGTATAATGGGCTTCATAACCAACATGCCAAAATATCCCTCAAACAGTCAAAGCCAATCAATGCAACAAAATAACAGAACAAACATGAAAAAATCATATATGATGACTTACATGATGGGAATAACCTTCCTTGTACTCATATTTTAACTTTTAGATCAAATCTTTCCTCTTAGAGGCAAGTCAATAACTGGAACAAACTGGCCCTTAGTGAAGGGAATAAGCATACCTGAGAGAGAGGGACTATAAATGTTGATAAATATGACATACAAGTACATCAGAAGAACCATCCACTCAAAGAGGTACAGAAAAGTCAAGATCAACCCCAAAAAATCAACCAGCACACCAAGTATCCCTCAAAACAATCAAAGGAAGTCAATGCCGCAAAAAACGCAACCAAAAAAATCAATAGTATGGACTCGCACGCATGGAGTGAGAACTAAAATTAATATAAAATGCTTATAAAGGACAATGCTAAGTAAGGACAGTTTCAGCGTTGCAAGTAGACCCAAAAACCAAATAATGCTCAAGCAGAGACAACCTTCAAACCCTTGACATCATAAACAAGTGTGCCTGAAAATCCTAGATCAACCGTGCCAAAAGAGAGCTCAAATTTCCATAACTACATCACTCTCAACAAAGGCTATACTAGTTCTTATAGCCTCTCAAATACCTTATAGAAGGTCCTTCTAAGTGACATTAGTGATTCTCTTACAATTAGGCTAGGCATGGAGTCATCAATTTATAAGTCAAATCAAAGTGGTAAGTAACCAAATTGAGGATTGCACATAGCCAAAAGAAGGGTCAACAAAAAAGATAACCACATGAGGGCTAACAACAAGTCAAAACACAAACATGGCTAACCAAAAACATAACAAAACAAGCGGGCTAACCACAAAGCTAATATGACAAAATTCAACATAACATAAGAAGTGGGGTAACCATAAAGATAACATAACAAGTGGGATAACCACAATGTCAACATAACATAACAAGTGGGATAACCACAATGTCAACATAACATAACAAATGAGATAACAAAAAATTCAACTTAAATTAACAAGACTCTCTCCTAAAGATATGTTGTCCACACATGTGCCATGCAACAAATGAAAGTTTATCATCACTATATAGGAAGGGTTCAACCTGGAAGATGTGATCCTCTCATCTTCATTATGGTTATGTTAGAATCTAACTTTCAAAATACTCAACCAAGGGGAAACCAAACATGGAAGCAAAATTGCACCAACAAAATTAGTGAACCAAGATATCACAACTGTAACATTAAAACATAATTTTCATCTCTTTCAACTACTCCATTAAAACATAATGTTCATCTCTTTCAACTTTAACACTCCCAAGAGGTCCTTGCGTTAAAGTTGAAACATACAGTAAAAATAACATGTAAATTATAGTAGTAGTAATAGATCTAAATCACGGTTAAAAAGAACAAGCCTTATTATTTAACAAATCAAATAAGAAAATAACAAATCTAGAAAAGGAGAAATAACAACAAACAAACCTTAATCCTATATATCAGCAAAACACCTAACCAAGGGGAAACCAAACATGGAAGCCTAGGCATAATCAAGAACAAAAAATTCCCAATACACTTGCACCGACAAACTTAGTGAAACAAGATAGAGCAACAGTAACATTAAAACATAATTTTCATCTCTTTCAACTACTCCATTAAAACGTAATTTTCATCCCTTTCAACCTTAATATTCCCAAGGGCTAAGAGGTCCTTGTGTTAAATTTGAAAGAGATGAAAATTATGTTTTGAAATGGAAAAACCATGAATGGAGTGGTGTACATTAATGAAGAGTGAGTGAACCTTAGTGTTTATATATACAAATTCCTTAGCAATTGAAAAATTAGAAACCAATAACAAGGAATCATACTACCACATCACAAGACATACCATGCTACACGACTACCATTAAATCGTGTACATGCCATTAAACAACAAACAACGCAAAAAAATAGCATAACAAACATGTCAAAATATGTTAGAACATCATACCACCTAGTACCATAGACATCATACCACCTAGGACCATAGTCTCATTTGTTTTCACTTATGCTAGATAATCCAAACTTTGGTTTATGGTGTCTTCCTAAGGGTGTTGGGGGTTTTGGACCATTAATGACACCCAACACCCTCACTTTGGTCAACCAGGAGATAAGTATCCCCCATTAATGACCTTTTGGTCCCTTGGGTTTCTCCCACTCCTTAAATCACATATCTGGGTTGACTAGGGGCACATATGCATTTTATTTGGGTAATTTTTTCCCTTTTTGGATTTCCTATAGCCACTCCCACTCCACCATGCACTACACCACGCTTGGAAAACATTCATTTATGACCACCCATGCATCCCCAATGTTCACATGGTTATTCATGATTGTTTGAGGTGGTTTGGTAGCCTATTGGTCCACCTAGGGGGGTTTTGAGTTCCAATGTAAACTTGCCACATGTATGCCATTTGACTGTCTACAAAGGATAACAATTTTCTTGTAATGTAATATAATGATGATCCATACATGTTTACATGTTGGAATATAATAGAAAATCTAGTTATTGGCATCATTTGTTGGTGTAAGTTTTTCCTCTTTTCACTGTTTTGCTTATGCGTTGTCAAATTATTTCATTGTGAGGATTCTCTTAGGTTCTCTATCCTACTGTAAATCATAAATTTACATCATATCAAAGATCAACGAGATTCAAACCAAATTCATAGAGTTCATAGGGTTTGAATTAGTTACCTAGGATTTCCTCCAAAAGATTGAGAGTTTGCAGCGGCAGGTTATTTCGTAGTTCATTGTCACTCAGTGCATGGAAAAAAAATGGAGCAGTATCATGTGAACTTTCTCACTCCATTCAACTACTTTGAGTGGAAGGCCGAGATGGTAATCCTACTGAGATCCAGAGGTCTCTATAGAGTTACCATGGGAACACAAAATGAGCAAAACTTAGTTATTGAGAAGTCCAAGTTTTTTAACAGAATGGATGAAGCATTTGGGATGTTATGTCTCAGCATTTCGAGAGACCTCCTATTTCAAGTTAATAGTCTCACAACTCCAAATTAAGTGTGGCTCAAGATCGAGTCTTTGTTTGGGAATACTGGTGAACTAAGAGGCCATCATCTTGAGAACAAGTTGATCACCTTGAACGTGGCTCATTTGAGACGATCCAAGACTTCTTCACCAAGATCAAATCCATGGTTCTTCAACTGAAAAAATGTGGCATAAAAAAGAAGGAAGAGCATTTGATTTGGTCTATACTTTCAAATCTAGGGCCTGAATATTCAGTGTTTGTTTCGACATTTCACTCAGGCAAGTTGATAGTTCGAAACTAGAGAATGCCATCTTTGGAAGACTTCATGGAGTCTTTGACTAAAGAACAATACAATTTGGTTCAAATGGGTACCATCAAATATACCAAATATCAATCTCTTGTAGAAATATATTTGAATCAAGCAAAGGGAAAGAAGAAGCCCAAATATTCGAAGCAACAAGAGAAGAGGAAGGACAAAGATAAGCCCAAATATTCTGATGGGAGTTGGAATCCTAACAAGAAAAAAGGGAAGAATCAAGAGAATTCCAAATTAAATTACTTTCAGAAGGGTTGGCACCTTGAGAGTGCACGCATGAAGAAAACCATTGACATCATGGTGCAAATCCTTGAGAAGAACAACATTCCTCTTCCAGATGGAGAAAAGAAGAAGGATGGAGGTTCAAATTCTGAAAACAAGGAGAGATGCCATGCATTGGTGGCTGACACTTATTGATATTCCTCCTTCATCATAAATTCAGGTGCCTCAGGGAATATGGATTCTGCAAAAGAATCCTTCTAGGCACTACATCCATACAATGGTCCGTCCATCCTCATGGGTGATGATTCAAAGATCCCAACAAAAGGGATTGGAAGGATCAATATTAACAATGGCTACTTCAACAATGTGTTGTTTGTACCGGATCTTGTAGTAAACCTACCCCTTGTCTATCAAATGATGCACACAAGTTCATCCAAGAGAGGGAAATTCACTCAAGAATATGTGGAAATTTCTGAAGTCTCAAATAGCAAAGTGGTTGCAGTGGGTATTGCAGACCATGAATCAAGGATGTAAAAGTTTTCACACTTTCTTCCTTACATCTCTTCAAATGTGCTCCTTTCACATGCCAATGAGATCATCAAGCTATGGCATGAGATGTTTGGACACCTCAACTACAGATATCTTCAAGCTTTGAGCAAAGAAAAGATGGTTGAGGACTTCCAAGCATCAAATTTTCCAAAGGAACATGCAAAGGATGCATTGTTGGGAAGCATGTTGAGCACAAGTATGAGAAGAAGGAAATAAGGGATGTTCAAGTCCTCGAATTGATCCATTCATCTTTGATAGGACCTATTCACACACCCTCCTATGGAAAATCAAGGTATGTCTTAGCATTCATTGATGATTTTTCAAGATATTGTTGGGTGTTCTTCCTCAAGGTGAAATCTGAAGTGTTCGAGATATTCAAAGCTTCCCAAGCTTATGTTGATAACTTCAATGGGAAGAATATAAAGGTATTAAGTACTGCTAATGGAAAGGAATATGTCAATAATAAACTACAACATCTATGTGAATATAATGGAAATCAAATGCAACATTCACTGCCTTACACACCACAACAAAATGGTGTGGCAGAGCGCAAGAATAGAGCATTGAGGGAAATGGCCACCTGCATCTTGGAGGATAATTATTTGTCTTTTAAGCTATGGGATATGGACATATATTGTTATGCATATGTTCATAATAGATTTCCACACAAATCATTGGAAGGTGAGACTCCATTTGAGGCTTGGATAGGGCACAAGCCTGATGTGTCTCATGTCGGGGTTTTTTTATCAAAGGCATGGACTAGAATTCCTCCCAAGGAAAGAAAAGCCTTGTAGCCCCAAATAAAGGAGTCAATAATGGTTTCATACATTGAATATTAAAAGGGATACAAACTCTTTTATCCCTCATCTCAGAAAAAATTCATTGAGAGAAGTGTTCTGTTCGAAGAAGATCCTATGCAAGAAGTTGAACTAGTAGAGGGGGATTTCTCTCACCCTCGACTCAATGATGACGTAAGTTATGTTTCCATTTATTATTTTTATGATTTTGATATAGAATATGAATATGATGACATGCATGCATATCATGACTCTCCCACAAGGAAAAAATGGGATGAGAAAACTATACAACCAACTGGTAATCTTGCAAGAGAGCCACTCGACACTAAGAAGACTAGATCTCAGTTTCACAATGTATTCTCCAGTTGTGATTTGAATATTTGAGAGAGGGGTTCTTTGATGGTTGGATCTTATCCATGGTAATATGAAGAAGCATCAAATGACCCAAGATGGCAATCATCCATGCAAGAAGAGTTCAAGTCTTTGCAAGACAATGAAACTTAGGAGTTGGTTCCTCTACCTTCCAAGAGGAAACTAGTGCAATGCAAGTGGGTTTATAGGATCAATATGGATGTTTATGGTTCAGATGTTAATTATGAGTCCATATTGGTTTACAAAGTATTCTCTCATGTCTATGGAGTGGACTATACAGATACATTTGCACCGATGACAAAGATGGACTCAATCAACCTAGTTTTAGCCATTGTTGCATCCAAACGATGGGAGGTGGACCATATGGATGTGAAGAATGATTTTATTCATGGTGACCTTCATAAGGAGATTATATGCAGCATCCTTAATGTTTCATTCATGATCCTTTACTTATTTTCAGGTTGAAGAAGTCTCTCTATGGCCTCAAGCAATATCGTAGACCTTGGTATGCCGAGATGGACAACTTTCTTCTCTCACAAGGTTTTGAAATGTGAAAATATGATCCTAGTGTGTATTTGCATCATTTAAATGAATCTATTCTGATCATTTTACTCTATTTTGATGATATTTTGATCACTGAAAGTTGCATTACAGATATAGGTTCAATTAAGTATTCATTGCACAATGATTTTTTAATGATTGACCTAGGATTGTTGAAACAATTTCATGGCTTAGAGATTGAGAAATCTGATGCAGGTACCAATGTCAGCCAATAAAATTATGCTTCAAACCTGTTATATAAGTTAAAAATGGTTGAAAGTAAATTTTCTAAGTGTCCCTTCCTTTCAGGAGTAAAACTAGGTGATTTTGGTTCATCTCCATTGGTGAACAACTGGTTGTATATAAAACTAGTTGGGATCTTGTTGTATCTGTAATGTCCCAAATTTTGCATTGGGTCACAATGGCTAAATCACATTTTCCATATTCATGAAATTTGTCAAAGGGATGCTAAAAGTCAAATAATTACCAAGGAGGAAAATCACTAGTTTCCTAGGTTGGGGGTGGAAGCTTTGAGATTTGGAATAAGGGGGATAATAAATGATGTTTAGACATTAGAAGAGGATAAATATTTAATAATGTATCTTATTAAATAAATACGAGATAAAATTGAAATGGCTATGGAGAATGGAGACACATGGAGACTATGGGGCCCACTCAAGCTAGAATTCCTATGTTAAATGGCATCCTCCTCTTGTAATTTCGAATCTATGGGAAGCCTAATGTTTTGGGATGGATTATGAAGTTAATATACTTGTCCATATACTTCATAGGTCCAATTTGGGATGAATTGTAACTTACATGGGAGAGGAAGAGCCAAATGGGAGTTTCACAGACACTTGGCTAGATTCCCCTTACATTTATGACATCTATGACACCAATGATGGATATTCTATGAAAGTTATGACACGATTCAGATATAAAGGATAAAATACTGACATATCAATACTGAATAGAGCATCTTAGAGGTCGAATTTGGGAGTTGGAGAAGGCCAAGAGGCTCCTACTCAAATTTGGGAGAAGAGGGAAGGTGAAGAGAGAGGCCACATGGCATAGCATGAGCTGCCACACCAATTCGACTTGGATTTGGTTTATGGATGGATTTGGAACCTTAGAATACCAATAATTTTTATAAAATACAGGGATCAGCCATGAGAAGAAGCTTTTTCTCATTTGTGAAATTGCCATTTGTGAATTGTGAGAGTTAGTGGATGACTAGTTTTTTTGCTTAAGGCAATTTCAAGGGTGAAAGATTCCCATCCTAGTTGGTGTTTGGAGAGACCACTCAAGTATTTCATGGAGATTTAATGGATTCTTATTTTCAGGTGTAAGCTACAGTAAATCATGTGGATTCTTCTATTGCAGCACTCTCTCTCAACTATTTCCAGTTGTCACACCATATTCATGCCAATGGAGGGATTGTGCTTTGGGTGAGCTATTGATCTCTTTGGGGAAGATTATAATGCCAATTATATTATTTTATGATGTATATGCCTTTATATAATGTTCATAATACTCTCAGGTCGAAATACCCAAAATAATTCATGTAAAAATGTTGAACAATGAAGAAATAGTGTCATTTCCCCACTATCTTGTTGTGAACCATTGTAATGCTAATGATTTCGAATTAGGAGAGCCTTTAATTGTACATTTATGATTTTAATCAGTTCAATACTCTCTTTTATTCATTCTCATAAATTTTCAAGTCAAAATTCCAAATATTTGTATGTCAAAATGACTTTTAATGAGCAAATAATGACCATTTCCACTCTATTTTGATATATGCCATGGTAATGCTCATTATTTAGAATGGAGGAATGTATATCTGATAAATTTATGATGGATGGAATGTAAAAAAATTTTATTTCAAGTCTCATGTTCAATACTTAAGCATTGGAAGCCATTTTACTCATTTTTATTGCATTGGGAGAAGATTTGGTGCATTTTCCCCAAGGGTCGAAATTGTGACTTGGGAGTTGTTTTGGAAAGAGTCATAAAAGTATGTATAAACTGAACCATGATGCACATGAGACTTTGAAAAGGTCCCTTACACATACCCAGCCTCGTTTCATAAATTCAAGTGACTTTGGGATCATTTGTGAAGCCATTTCCAGCAATTACCTAGGGCGAATTGGAGCCCCAATTTGCTACTAAAGACTCCTACTTTGAATAGAACATTAAACAAGTTTTAAAAAGTAATTGGGAGGTCAAAAAACATACATGAACATCATAATTGAGTTATTATATTATTCATACACCTTCTATGAATATTTGGGAGCAATTGGGCTGATTTGGAGACCAAGACACTAAGACTAGTCAAGAGCCAAAATTGTGAAAAAAATTGGAAAATTGGACATTTTAATAAAATTCCAAAAAGGGGACATTACAGTGGTATCAGAGCATTATCTTGGAACCTGATGTGGTCTGATATTTATTAGTACAATAATTCAAGGACCACCATTATATATTAAAACCCAAAAGTGCTTTTGTTGAAGAGGGAAAAAAGTAGGAGAAGAAGGCAATTTTTTTGGAAACTATGACTAGGCATGAAAAGAGAACCTCATATGATGGTGAGGAGATAATAAAAAGAATAGAACCTATCCTTGAAGACATGACCAAGAATATTATGAAAGGATTCGAATTTTTGGCTATCCAAAGTTGGGAAAAATATATTGATTTTAAGAAAACCAAGGGGAAAAATGCATCAACTTGCTTGAAGGAGCAAAAGGAGGAGACCCATGAAGCACCTAGTTTTGAAATAGGTGAAGTAGAATAAGTATTACATGAAGAGGATATAAATTCAATCCCAATTGAATTCAAAAAAGATGAGGAAACATCACATGAGAAGGAAGAAGAGTACCTTGAAACTACTGAATATCATTCTGAAACAATTTCTACTATGAACATGGACCAAAGAGAATCTATTGATGGATGCTTTAACTATGAAGGAGTAACTACTGATGGGTGCTCACAAATCTATGTTGGTGACATAGAGATCAGATTTCAAAATGCTGCTACAAGCCAAAATTCCATTAAACATGAAAATGAAGACCTTGTAGTAGTTGAAGAAGAAACAAGATCAACTTCCCCATCACCACTTGAGCTTCATGAAGTTGGTCCAAGCAAGAAGGAAGAAGATGAGGAGGTTCATTTGCAAGAGCCTCATTTTCTTGAAAGGTCCTTAAATATGAATAAAAAGAATATCCAATATTCCCTTAGAATACTCCATGACACTGAAGCATTGGTATCAAATTCTTGTTGGAGAGCTACTTCCTTGGAGGAGCCATCCTTCCTTGAAGACATATCATGGAGAAGATCCAAAGAGCAATGTGCAACATCAAAGGTAATTTCATGTCTTTCATTTTTTATAGAAAAAAATTCATTGAGCTTAGTGAACGGTTACATGGATCCTACTTGAAGAATAATGAAGTTATTTATAAGCTCACAATTCAAAATGAGCAACTTCTTGAAAAGTTGCAAGACACTTGTTTTTCCTCCTATGTTTCAGATTGTCAAATGGTAGATTGTTTGGAGGATTCTCATGACATGGCGGATCATTTGGAAATTTGAATGTACTTGATGTGTTTGAATATGAACTTGAAGAGATCCAAACACTTGATGTGGTGGAAGAGGAACTTGAATTGTCTCTTGATGAAGGGTATGCAATTTTTAAAGAAGAGCATGATTCCTCTACATTGGAACCAATCTATGACAAAGTTTTCACACTTTTGAAGGAGATGCATAATCCTACCCCTATGGATCTATCTAATTATGAAAATTTTGCACTTACTGAGCATTTGGGTGAGTTGGTTCTTTCTCCTACATCCTACACTTCTAAATTTTGCAGCAGTCATCCTAATGAAGTATGGGTGAAATATTTCTTTTTGATGGTGCCACATGAAGAGCATGGACATTCTATTTCTCCTTCTGATGATGGAATTATTAGAGCACCATATTATTTACATTTGCAACAACATACTTGTTTACATTATGATTATACACATCTACATAGGTGCACCTATGATATGCATTTGAGTCACTTGAAGACTCATGGTTTTTCTAGCTCAACACTTGGTTCATTTGATGTTGGAGGAACTTCATCCGACACTTGGGCGAAGAGGGATATGATTGAGGAACATTATTATTGGAAGCAAAATACTTTGTTATTTCATGATGATATACATATTCATGGGTGTATTGATGAGACTTCTTTGAGCCACTTGAAGTCTTCATGTTTTATTTGCTCCTTATTTGGTTCATATTTTGGTGGAGGTTCTTCATTCACTTCTTGGATGAAAGAACAAATGGCTGATTATTAATTTGATGCATATTACATTCTTTGGGAGTAGAATTATAGGACATGGGATCCTCACCTATTTCCGATGGATCAGATTTGATTGGTCACTTGAAGCATGTATGCACTTGGAAAATAGTAGTCTACTCACTTGGAGGTATAAGCACTTTCATGATTTTTTGATGAGGCACCTCTTTGATGTATCTTTTTATTATGTTGTTATGCGCTTTGATGATATATTTTATGTACTAATGATGTTTAGAAGAATGCATACAAGAAAACGGGATCCAGGAATTCTCTTTCCTAATGGTATGATTTGGAGAGCGCTCTTAATTATTGTAGTGCAATGCAAGTAATGGGACCCTGGGATGGTTTTTAGTCCCATTGATTCCAAATTCTTCAGGAAACAAGAAGTATGGGAGGTGGATTTCCCACTTAATAAGGTGATATTAATCAGAGTAGTGAAGCATAAAGCATGGTGGTTCCTCTCTAAAATATTCATGGAATATCAAAGACTCAAGGTGGGCAACTCAGTGGCAACTTCAAATAATCATACAGAAAGCAAGTTCTTCAACAACCATGTTTGAAATTTCTTGAGGACAAGAAATATTGGGAAGGGAGGATTTGTAATGTCCCAAATTTTGCATTGGGTCACAATGGCTAAATCACATTTTCCATATTCATGAAATTTGTCAAAGGGATGCTAAAAGTCAAATAATTACCAAGGAGGAAAATCTAGTTTCCTAGGTTGGGGGTGGAAGCTTTGAGATTTGGAATAAGGGGAATAATAAATGATGTTTAGACATTAGAAGAGGATAAATATTTAATAATGTATCTTATTAAATAAATACAATATAAAATTGAAATGGCTATGGAGAATGGAGACACATGGAGACTATGTGGCCCACTCAAGCTAGAATTCATATGTTAAATGACATCCTCCTCTTGTAATTTCGAATCTATGGGAAGCCTAATGTATTGGGATGGATTATGAGGTTAATATACTTGTCCATATACTTCATAGGTCAAATTTGGGATGAATTGTAACTTACATGGGAGAGGAAGAGCCAAATAGGAGTTTCATGGACACTTGGCTAGATTCCCCTTACATTTATGACATCTATGACACCAATGATAGAGATTCTATGAAATTTATGACACGAGTTAGATCTGAAGGCTGACATACTAACATATTGGCATGTCAGGACTGAATATAGCATCTTAGAGGTCGAATTTGGGAGTTGGAGAAGGCCAAGAGGATCCTACTCAAATTTGGGAGAAGAGGGAAGGTGAAGAGAGAGGCCACATGGCATAGCATGAGCTGCCACACCAATTCGACTTGGATTTGGTTTATGGATGGATTCAAAACCTTATAAGACCAATAATGTTTATAAAATACAGGGATTATCCATGAGAAGAATATTTTGCTCATTTGTGAAATTGTCATTTGTGAATTGTGAGAGCTAGTGGATGACTAGTTTTCTTGCTTAAGCCAATTTCGAGGGTGAAAGATTCCCATCATAGTTGGTGTTTGGAGAGGCCACTCACGTATTTCATGGAGATTTAATGGAGTCTTATTTTTAAGTGTAAGCTATAGGAAAACATGTGGATTCTTCTATTGCAACACTCTCTCTCAACTATTTCCATTTTTCACACCATATTCATGCCAATGGAGGGATTGCGCTTTGGGTGAGCTATTGATCTCTTTGGGGAAGATTATAATGCCAATTATCTTATGTTCTGATGTATATGCTCTATATTTCTCAGTCAGAATACTCTCAGGTCGAAATACCCAAAATAATTCATGTGAAAATGTTGAACAATGAAGAAATAGTGTCATTTCCCCACTATCTTGTTGTGAACCATTGTAATGCTGATGATTTTGAATTGGGAGATCCTTTAATTGTCCATTTATGATTTTAATCAATTAAATATTCTCTGTTATTCATTCTCAGAAAGTTTCAAGTCGAAATTCCTGAGAGTTGTATGTCAAAATGACTTTTAATGAGCAAATAATGACCATTTCCACTCTATTTTGATATATGCCATGGTAATGCTCATTATTTCAAATGGAGGAATGTATCTCTGATACATTTATGATGGATGGACTGTAATAAATTTTTATTCCAAGTATCATGTTTAGTACTTAAGAATTGGAAGCCATTTTACTCATTTTTATTGCATTGGGAGAAGATTTGGTGCATTTTCCCCAGGGGTCAAAATTGTGACTTGGGAGTTGTTTTGGAAAGAGTCATAAAAGCCTGTATAAACTGAACCATGATGCATATGAGACTTTGAAAATTTCCCTTACACATACCTAATATCTGTTCAGAAATTCAAGTGACTTTGGGATCATTTGTGAATCCATTTTCGACAATTACCCAGGGGAAATTGGAGCCCCAATTTGCTAGTAAAGACTCCTACTTTGAACAGAACATTAAACAAGTTTTCAGAAGTAATTGGGAGGTCACGAAACATACATGAGCATCATAATTGATTTATTATATCAGTCATACACCTTCTCTAAGTATTTGGGAGCAATTGGGCTGATTTGGAGACCAAGACACTGAGACTAGTCAAGAGCCAAAATTGTGAAAAAAATTGGAAAATTGGGCATTTTAATAAAATTCCAAAAAGGGGACATTACAGTATCTCACACACTCTTGACCTGATTTGTCTTATGTAGTAGGTGTTGCTTCTATATATATGAAATATCATAATGATATCCATTGGAATGCTTCCAAAAGGATCTTGCATTATGTGTAAGGAACCAAACACTTCGAGATACACTATGTAGCTAGTTCTCCACTTGAACTAGTAGGATTTACTAATTCTGATTGGGATGGAGATAGCAATGAAAGAAATTCCACTCAAGGTTATGTATTAATTCTTACACATGGTCATATTTTCTAGTCAAGTAATAAACAACACACGATTTCCTTATCTTCAATTGAGTCCAAGCACAGAGGAGAAATTAATGTAGCTACACAATGTCTGTGGTTGCAAGGAATTCTTGGAGAACTTGGTTTTTTTTTAATTCACCCAATACCATTTGGTGTGACAATAAAAGTGAAATAAAGATGTCCACAAATCCAATACAAATATAGATGAACAAGCAAATTGATATTCACATGCACTACATCAATAGCTTGGTGAATGACTAGGTGATATCATTGCAGTAATGCCCATTTGCATTGCAAACTATTGACATCTTCACCAAGAGATTCACTGAGAAGACATTCACCTATATTATATCACTCCTTGGGGTGGGTGACACATGGTGATGATTTATATTCACTTTCATATTTTTCTCCATGTCCATATTAGAGGGGAGGTTTTATTCCATTGAGGTTTTCCTCCTTACCTTGGTTATATGGACTAATAAAATTTTGTAAAAGGTGACTTGAGCCTTAGTTGTCAATGCCTCAATTTTTATTTGGTTACACTAAGTTATGATTAAGGGGGAGTGTTAGAAAATCATACCACCTAGTACCATAGACATCATACCACCTAGGACCATAGTCTCATTTTTTTCACTTATGTTAGATAGTCAAACCTTTGGTTTATGGTGTCTGCCTAAGGTTGTTGGGGGGTTTTGAACCATTAATGACACTTGACGACATCACTTTGGTCAAATAAGAGGTAAGGAGCCCTCATTAATGAACTTATGGTCCCTTGGGGTATTCCCACTCTTTAATTCATGGATTTGGGCTGACTAGGGGTGCTTATGCATTGTATTTGGGTTTGTTTGTCCCTTTTAGACTGCCTAGAGCCACTCCCACTCCACCATGCACTCCACCATGCCTGGGACACCTTCATTTATGACCACCCATTCCTCCCTAACGTTCACATGGCCATTCATGACTATTTTAGGTGGTTTGGGATCCTTTTGGTGCACCTAGGGGGGTTTTGAGGTCCAATGTAATTCTGGCACATGTATAAAATTAGGCTGTCCCCAAACATTACCAATTTTATCCTAATGTAATATAATGATTATACAGACATGTTTATTTGTTGGACTATAATAGAAACTTCATTTATTTGCATCATTTGTTAGTGTACTTTTTTCCTCTTTCCATTGTTTTTCTTATGCATTGTCAAATTATTTCATTGTGAGGATACTCATAGGTTCTAGATCCCCTGTAAATCAAAATTTTTAAAAATCATATTTGATGACTTACCTAATGGGAAGAGCCTTCCTTATACTCATATTTTAAATTTCATATCAAATCTTGCCTCTTAGAGACAAGTCAATAATTGGAAGAAATTGCCCCTTAGTCAAGGGAATAAACATACCTAAGAGAGAGAGACAATAAATGTTTATAAAAGGACACACAAGTACAACAGAAGAACCATCCACTCAAAGAGGCATGACATAGTCAAGATCAGCCCCAAAAATCAACTAGCACACCAAGTATCCCTCAAAATAGTCAAAGACAGTCAACGCAACCACACTAAGCAATAGTATGGACTCACATGCATGAAGGAGGGAGAACCAAAATTGTTGTAGAAACCCTCATAAAGGAAAACTCTATGCAGGGACAGGTTTGGTGTTTATAGTGGACCCAAAAGCCAAATAACGCTTAAGCAGAGACAACCTTCAAACCCTTGATGTCATAAAAAGTGTGCCTGAATACCCTAGATTAGTTGTTCCAAAACAGAGATCAAAGTGCCATAAATAAATCACTCTCAACAAAGGCTATACTAGTTCTTATATCCTCTCAAACACATCCTAGAAGGTCCTTCTAAGTGATGTTAGGGATTTTCCCGCACGGGTGTGGATCATTAGTGATTCACTTGTTATGAAGTCACATGTTGTAAATTGGAGGTCACGAGTTAAAATCACACTCGGGTTTACTCGTGTCACATGCTTGCGGGGTGTGTGGGGAACCTAGGGGTATAGTGGTAGCGGGATTGGATCCCTGGACCCTGAGGCACGTGAGTACCAGCCCAGTATCCCGTTGTCGATTCCCCTAGCAAAAAAAAGTGATGTTAGGGCTTCCCTTAAAATTAGGCCGTCATTTATGATTTGCTTAGTTATTTTTTGGCCTCTCTCCGTACAACCCATGCATAATGGAATGAAGCAAATAGGTGAGATGTAGTTTTACAGCTTATTTGTCTTAACACACACATGCTTGGTCCTGACCACTCACGCTTCACCAAATTTTCCCAGGTAAGAAATTTTACCTTTATTGCTAACTAGAGTAATATCTTCACCTTCAACGGGCCTGCATTTTTCCAAACTGTAAACCACCACCATACTTTTTCTTCTGTAAAAGATTCGGTTGCTTGATCCTCATACCCCAATTTCAGAGACAACACTCTTGTAGAGATATTCTTCATGAAAACAAATTTGTTTGATTCATTGTCCTTCAAGGAGATGAAATTTGACTTCAAAGTGTTTATTAATCCTGACCATTCTTCTGCAAATTCATTCACAAGCCCAAGGTCCTGTGTGTTTTTCCACTCATCTCTGTTTATTCCTTGGGAGGGCCTATAGTATGCACATGTTAATGTTTTTGTATTTTGTCTCTATAACTGTGATATTGTGTTTTGAGGATAGTCGTAATCACATCCAGACCCAACCCATGGATCTTTCCTTATTCAGACACTCTTTCCATCTCCTATGCTCCATGCCATCCATTTACCTATTAAGGGAAACAAGAGAACCAAATATTTCCACCCGACCATACCGCCCTTATGACTTTTATCTTGACATTTGTACCAATCTACAATTGAGGAATTAGGGCAATATTTTGAGGTCAATGTTTTTCCCCATAGCGAGTTTGTATTCTCCGTTAATCTCCAGAGGGATTTTGAGGCCAGAGCTTGACAAAATAAATTGGGGTTCTTTATCCCCCAACTCCCTAATTCCTTTGGGTTTTCCACTATTATCCACTTCACCAAAGGGATTCCTTCCTTCTTTTTACTATCTTCCCACAAGCAGGAAAATCACATTTTACGAATCTTCGCCAGAATTCCTTTTGGGATGTATGTAATGGATGCCCAATATACTGGTATACTATGAAGTACAGATTTTAAAAGTGTCAGACAACCTCCTCTAGAGAGAAATCTGTTGGCCCAACATGAAATGTGGGATTCCACCTTCTTATGTAACCATGTCCAATCCTTAAAGGAATAAGCATTAGGCTTGAGGAAGAACCCCAAGTATTTGAAACCTTCACTTAAAGTAGTAAGGGAGAAGTCAACTAATGTCTTGAACCTTTGTCGTAATTCTTCATTAACTTTGTTTATAGCTATATTTGATTTGTCCATATTTATTTTCATACCTGTTGCTTTGCTGTAGAGATTTAATATATGTGCTAGCGAATGTAGATTTTCCATAGTTCCTTCTCCCATCATTAGTACATCATCTACAAACAGGATGTGTGTCAGCTCCATTATTTCAGAGATTGATGCCCCCTCTAGATATCCTTCTCTTTTAGCCGAGTGTACCAATTTTCTTAAAGCTTTGGCTACCAGTGGAAATAAGAAGGGAGAAAGGGGGCATCACTATCACAATCCTCTTGATGGCCTGAAAAAGGAGGATAGAGATCCATTGATTAAAACTGCAAAAGATGCCGAGGTTATGCAACCCTTTGATCCAATTCACCATTTCTACTGCAAATCCCATCTGTAAAAGAAAAAGTCTTAAGAAGGTCTAGTTGACTCTATTATAGGCTTTGGACAGATCAAGTTTTAGGGAAAAAGAGTTAAGCTTCTTCTTGATTATTGAATGAATAGCTTCTTCGGCCAATGAGACCTCATCATGGATTTGTCTATTAAACAAAAACCCAAACTGTTCTTCCTTGACGATCTGACTTAGGATAGACTTTATCCTTTGAGTAATTATTTTGGAAATTATCTTATAGACCGTGTTGCAACAAGAAATCGGCATGAAATATCCAAAGTCTATGGGTTTTTGTTTCTTTGGGATTAAGGCTAACAATGTAGAATTCATAGATCCCAAAACCTTTCTCAGCTATTGAGATTCTCTAGCTAGCTTCAACAGATCTTCCTTTATTAATTAATAGAAGCTCATGAAGAACTCTATTGAAAAACCTTTAGGACCAGGGCTCTTTCCCTTTTGAAATGAATGTACAATTCTGGATAACTCTTCTTTCGATACTTCTTTTGTTAAAGCATTGTTCATATCCTCAGTTATTGATTTTGGGAAGAGTTGTTCACTAAAAAGGGTTTTAAAATAAGACACCCTTGTATCACCCTTTCCTCTGAATGAGCTAACATTGATTCCTTGATCATTCTATATATCCATTATAGTATTTACACTTTTCCTATGTGTAGCATATCTATGGCATAATTTGGTATTATTGTCTCCTTCGACTATCCATATTGCTATGCTTTTAAGCCACCAAATCTGCTCTCCTTTGTCTAGCATAATAGTGCATCGTACTTCCATTTCTCTCAAATTCTTTAGTTCTATTTCAGGAAGAAAAAAAATGCTGCTTCGTTCTTCCTATACAGATTCTTAATTCCTTCTTCCACCTTCTTTAGCTCAGACTGTTGTCACTCACTGAACTTTTTACCCCATTTCTTAGAGACTTTTTTTATCCTTTATTAGGTTTTCCATAAACTGCTGCATATATGTAGCATCGATGTCATTCCTTAAATTCCTTAAAGGGGTCCACGTTTCTTCTATCAATTTCTTATATTCTTCTTCTCTCAACCAAACTGAATTGAACTTGAAGGGAGAAGGTGGTTTATGTTCCGATATGTTGTTTGACAACATTATGGGGCAATGATCTGAAATTTCTTCTCTGATATCAAGAATTGATCCAATCTCTTAGAGATTGCATTTTCCCTTCTCCTGTTCCTCTAGGTCGGCTCTAGTTTTTTTGGTTGAACATTGACAACTCCTTTTTAATCAAACAAAGTAATGGAGAAGTTACTTAGGTATATGATCAGCAAGTGCCCCCCATACTTCTCTCTCCAAAATTGTTAGGTTCAAATCTCCACCTAATACCAAATTGCGATCGTCCAAGAGCCTATAAGAGGATACTTTTTCCTATAAATCTCTTCTATTGTGGAACGGTACATATACATTAAAAACGTAAAATTTTCTCATGTGGAACTGTCCTCAAGAGTTGTCTTTAACACATTATCGTGCTTGCTTGAGTCTACCTTTTCAAGGTTGGGCTCCAAGTCGTAAGTAACCCTCTTGAATGTCTCTTTGCATTGATATATTCGAAAGACCAATCTTTTAAAACAGATTCTAGTCTCTTTTGTGCTTTTTCACCTTGCGACATTGTTTCTTGTATATGTTTGAAAACATATTTGTAATTTTTATTTTAAAATTTAATCCTAAATCTATTATTTATTTAGAAGTATGTCCCACCATAAAAAATATATATATATCAAATTTAAGGTTTACTACCATTTATATTTTTCCTAAATTATAGAAAGATGAGATTTCCAAATAAATTTGAAACATGGTATTTGAACGGTAATCGCTATTTACTGGACAGACTTTCCTCAGAAGGAGAGCTTGTCAAATAGGTACCGTTGGATCTCTCATCCAAAGATGTTATTTGATAGGAATGTTATTTGACAGGCTCCCCTCCCGAGGGAAAGTCTATCCAGTATATAAGAGGCTCCGTATTTAAAGTACCACATTTGAATGACACAAAACGACACATACATATATACACTAATAATTATTATAAGAACCATTTTAAGGAGTTAATAATAATAACAAAACAATTAATTTTCATATAATTAAATCAAATTATAAATGATAATAAAATTACTTATTAAAAAAAATTACCAAAACATAATTTTTGTTTTCATGATATAATATTTTAATTATTTAATATAATATTTAAAATTTAAAATTTAGTATGTTAACTATTAATATTGAGTATTTTAGCTTAAACCTTTTATTTAATTAACTACTAATCATATAGAAGTATATCTTAACATAAGAAATATGTCAGGATTTTAGAAAACTATGCCATTAAAAGCAGCTTCATGATTTAATTAACTACTAATCCTGTAGAGATATATGAATACAGGTTTAGAAGTAGCTTCATGATTTATGGATACAGTTTTATAAGCAGCTTCGTGTTTTTAAAACAGTTGAATGATTAGCGTTGACAGAAATTGCCTTTCAGAGTTTTGTGGTATGAGGATCTCATGAGAATCTATAATTTCAGTCAACACAGCCTTATTTCAAGAAGCCCTAGAAATCTTTAACAGCCAATCCAATCGTCTGACTTCCTCAAGCTGAGAAACAATCTCATTCGGGGATGGCCTGGCATCCCTTTCTAATGCCAGGCACCGGAAGCCCAAGTTTGCAACTGTACTTACCATCACCTTCACTTGTTGGTCCTTTTCGATCTTCAGATCCGGAACCACAAGTTCATGCAAAGCCTCTTGTTCAATCTTTGATATTGCCGTGTTAGCAAGGTAGGTTATCTTCCGCGTATGGTCCACGGCTACTTTGGCAGAGATGATTACCATCAAAACAACCCCAAAGCTGTAGACATCGGATTTAATAGTAAGTTGATACCTTTGATGGTACTCCGGGTCAACATAGCCCGGTGTGCCCCGCGGAGCAGTAGTGACATGCGTGACATTTATAGGTACAGGTCTAGAAAGCCCAGAACCTGTCAATTTGACATTGAAATTCTTGTTCAGGAGAATATTAGAGGATTTCACATCTCTGTGAGAGATAGGCGGATCAGCGCTATGAAAGAAAGCCAAGGCCTGGGCAATTTGTATCGCAATGTTCAACCGAACATTCCATGGAAATCCCCCATGCCTTCTGAGATATCCATGCAGATGATCGGCCAAGGTCCCATTATTTATAAATTCGTACACGACAAGAAATTCTGGACTGTCGGCACCCGTGTAACCGAAAACGCGAACTAATTGTTGATGATTCAAGACCGAAAATATCTGCAGCTCGTTGATGATCTGTTCAATTCTACCAGGGTTATCCAGATAGTCTTTTCCTGGCTACAGTTAGTCCATCCTAAAGTATTGCCACATAGTCCAACCCAAACTTTCCATCCCCAATTTTGTTCTCTTCATTGAAGCAATTTGTAGCCTCTCGAAGTTCTTCGTAAGAGAATATTTCCAAATTAGTGCATCCTGTCTTACGATGACGGACTACAGCTGCTTCCATGTCCGTGCTCTCGTATTTGCCGATTTCATTTTCAAGAACCGGGCTAGGAGTTGCAGTTCTCTTTTTCAAATAAAATGATAACAACAGAACTGCTATTACTGCTGCCACTGCAACTCCGATGCAGCAACCTGCGGTGGAATGAGCAAATTGATATCAACGTGATCTTTGATAATAATGGAAACAAAATAGAAATTCAGCTAGACGTTCAATTGGAGATACTGAACAAGATGAAATCATATGTACCTATTATAATGACGGTCCTGAAATCCATACCACCACTATTGAGTGGGATGAGCTTATCTCACATGTACGTTCTTCTCATCTTCCGACGTCATCTAGCGGGCCCCTCTCAGTTTCCGTCTCCATCTCCGTCTTATTAATGCATCTCCGTTTGCTTGACGGAACCCAGACTTACTTCCGGCGAGCAGCCTCATCCGGCGGCGACTGTCCATCCCATCGGACAACTCATACAGGACATTTAGGGTCCCACCGTATTTGGAATCCAGCTATCGTGAATTTACGTGTAAAAACTTGCCGCCCTTGAATCCATTTGAATTTGAATTTGGTTGTCCAACCTTTGTTATACCTGATATCTCATATGGGGACCGGGGTTCTATGAGGAATGTGAGCTTCAAGTCACATTTTCATTCAACGAAACGAGCTTTGGATCGTCTTCAACGCTCGAGGATTTAGCTCTGATTGGACTGTAACGTTTTCGAAATTTTAGGACAAGATCTTAGCGGGTTTCGAGCTCGGGCCAGCCGAAGTTCAGGATTTTCGAGTCATTTTACTGGAATTTCAGATATAGCGAGGGTAAATTGAACCCTCGAAGAAAATCGGTACATTGAAGGTGTCGCAGAGTATGTTTTGAAAAATTTGGATTTGGGATTCTGCGAGCTACAAATGTATTACGCTTGCAAGTGAGCTATTTATTGATTTAATTGTTTTGGGGTTGTTGGGTGTTCTCGTTAATAGCTCTCGGGTATTTGAACCGGGGACCATTCTCAGTTGAATGCAAAGGGTTCAACTTTTAAGCATTAAAAGATTAATTTATCTAGCAAATCAGGAGAAGCATTTTCTTCCGCTATTCAGAAACATTTTGGGATTTAATGGGAGGAATATATTAGTTAATTTCGCTGAGGGTTGGTCAAGTTAGAAATTACAAGGTTTTTAATGATCTTTGATCCCGCGAATGCATAGTAAACATTTTCTGGACATTGGTTGTGATAGTAGATCTAGGACTTTATCAACAAGGAAAATATCAATTTATTTCGTTTTTCTGCAAGGAACTGAAAAGTGGAACTGAAGAGTGGAGAAAGCAATCATGGATTGCAACTTCACCCAAACAACTATCGGTAGTGAAGAGTTTATTTCATACCGCAATTGGGTACTAAAGCTTTATGTAGATCCTTCACAAAAGCCACGCAATTAATCTTACTGTGAGGTGAATCGCAGTAGACTTAATATTACTAAAGTTGAACGCAACTTGGCTACTGAAGGTGTGCTCTCGCTTCTACAAACATGGAATCACCCTTTGACTGATTTGTACTTTTATAAGTTATTTTGTTTTCATATCATAACAGAAATTGCTATGAACAATGGATATGTTCATGTTTCTCCAACTCTTGTATGAGTTGTATTATAATGTTGTCATTTGAATTCTACTTTTATTGAAGCTGGTTTGGTTTTAGGCATGTGAGTTCAAAGTTAAAAATGGATGCCAACCAAATTAATAGCAGAAAATTAAGATGACAGCTGAAATTGAATTCTACTGAAAAATTAATAAGATTTTGCTAAAGAAATAATCAATTTTGTACTTGTTAGATCAATAAAAATTTAGGATCCCTCTTAACTTAGAAAAATAGGTTGGGAATGAGATTAATATTCTATCAATAAGATCTACCATAGATTCAATGAATTTTTATTTGGAGAAATTTAATGGCTTTTAGCTAATTTTTATGGGCAAAATAGCTCAAAATTGGAATTTTTAAATAATAAAGGCTATAGAAATTGATCAATTAACTGCCATCAATGGTCCATCACTCATATTAAAAATGTATACTCATATTAAACCAATTAATGTAGAACAACTTGGTTAATTTTAGATGTAAAGAGTTTATTGAAACTTGGGGCACCATCGAGGTATTTGAGCTTATTGAAGGAAACTTCCCAATCCTCATGAGATCCTCCCACTTGAAGCAGAAGGTTGAATGAGATTTTAATAATTGTAATAAAGGCCTTTTTAAAGTAGTTTGAGATCAAAGAGTAGATTTAGAGGCTTTCACCCCTTTAAAATGTCCAAATTCCATCAATTTTAACGGTTTTCCCCCAAATTGCTTTCCCTTGAAATTAATTTATTCTCATGATTTTGAACAAACAAGATAATATAATCATAATAAACTTTTAAAAAAACTCAATCCCACATACAAAAGAAAGAAAACTAGTAATAATATAAAAAAAAAAAACAAAAACGAGGAAGAAATTGAACTCAAATATTGATACAAATTTAGCCATGGATGCCCCAAGTGTCATGGATAAAAACTATGGTGGATTTATGGTTCGTTTTGAGAGTCTAGAATTGTTTTTCCATAGTCTCCCCCTTTGTTTTTTTATATATGCAATACAAATGCACTCAAATCCCCACCCATAGGGGAATGAGCTCAAAATGAGAATGGGGGATATGTGAGAAAGATATGATGCTTACACAAGCTTGATGATACTATAAAATAACTTTGATATAGTCTTTATTTAGCTCCATACTTGCAAAAAATAACCCTCCCTTCATTGCTTATGAAACTCTCCAAAACTCTCCTTTTGTGAAGAAAAATCACTCCAAACTCTAATTTTTTCCTCCTCTCTCTATTTCGAGGCGATAAAGGAAAATTTAGGCAAAATGAAAATGAATAAGAGCTAACTAAGTGATAAATTTGAATGGTATTATGAATGAGGAAAGAAATGGGTCCAAAATTTAAAGATGGAGATTACTTAGGCTAAATGATGGTCTTCCCTCACCTACAGGGCCTTATGGCACCTCTCCAAGCTCACTAATGAATTTTATGACACCATATGACATAGGTCTTCAATGACAGTCATATGTCAATCCTCCCATAAAAAATAGGTGTCATAAGATTCCCCTCTCTATTGAGTGCATGACCTTTTACCTCCTTGTCTTGGTTTGAAAATGTAATTTATTCCTCAATTTTGATTGGAGCACCCTCATAACTAGTTTGGGGAAGGTGGTTGACACCCCAATATGGTTTGGGATGGTGTTTGACACCCCACTTATGGTTTGGCCCAAAGCCACCCTAAATAGCCCCCTCCTTTATGCTAGCCAAAGTGATTTGAGCCTCTTCTTTGAGCCACATAAAGCTAATTAGGGAAGTGATTGGACTACCATTAATGTTTTCATCCAACCATTTCATTGCCATAAGTGGTTTGGGTTAAGTGTTAGTGTTAGCATTTGTGGTTTGGCTTGAAACAACCTTCATGAAAACCATGGTGGATTTCTTCCCTAACATAACAAGGTAAGTGCTTGATGTTACTTTAACCTAAGTTTAATTACCTTATCCATACATCATGACACCTTAACCCATCAATTAATCATCCTAATTAATACTTTTTGCTTAAACATTAGCCTTGGGATTTGTGCTAAAGTCCCCTTACCCCTAACAATTAAACTTTGATATCTCTATCATACCTCAACTAAATGACATGAGACTTTTTGTAATGGTTTCCTTGTACAAAAATGAATGTAATTAGGCTTTTAATACCACCAACACGTCATTTTTTTCAAATAATTATACCCATTTCAAGTTCTCCATCTCATCGAGACAATAGGCTCTAGGCATGAGGTAGGAGGTCATCAAAGGCATGTAAATGTTACTAAATCCAACAAATTTAATTGTGACACGAGAGGAGACCACAATCAAGAGGATTTACCAAGTAAAAATCAATGAACATCTCAAAATAATCATGGTAAACTTCGGTCAAAGTAACATGTCTTACAATCTGGGCCCATAGGATGTCACCTTCGAAGGCTAGGGAAACTATAAAAAAGCAATGTCATGAATTCAAAACACTTCTATAAGATCATACAAACATATATGAAGGGCATCCAATTATCAAAATCACTTTGAAGGTCAATCATGCCATCAAGCTCATCAAAGAATCACAAAAAAACAAAACTTTGGTGGGGTGGGTGGCACGAGGCTTATTTTTCCTTCCCTTAGTCAGTCTAATTGGTAATGTACATAATTACAGCAACCTCAAACAACTCAAAATTGAGTTTCTAAATTTGCATAGAGTGTTCTACATGAACTTTGGAATTGGTACTTTGCCTCAGATGAGGAAACCGGGCTTTAAACATAAACATATAAAAAACCAAACTAGCAAATTCTTAAAATTTTGGCACTTAACAATTGACAACCAAGACATTTATAAACAAGACAACTTTAAACTGATGCAACAAACTTCCAAAAAAAACATGAACTTGGTGAACCAAAGCGCAACATGGTTGTAAGTCATGTGAGCTTGTTGTAATGTAAGTTCCAGGGGATAGTCAGTTGGGTGGGAGGGATGTCCTCCAAATAATAGTCTTCCCACTCAAAAAAGAAGCCATAGCCATCGATAGCTTCAACATATTTCTGTCGGCTAGTGTCCTTCTCTTCCGCCTACGCCTCCTCCTACACTCAATTTCCTTTGCTTGTCAATCCCTTCTAAATTATATTCTCAATTTCCACAACTAGTGGGCATCCTTCTTAGACTCGGAGGACGCTCCTTGCCTTGAAGGTGTCATAATCTAAGGTTTATGTATCAAGGTTCCACTGTGAGTGTTAAGAAGAAAATCCACGCATGCTTCCATAGAAACCACCTCCAAGTCATGCTTTGTTCTAGTAAGGTTTTCATTGGCACTAAAGAGAAAGAAGCGCAGGAGTTCCTAACAGCTATCTCTCTCCACATACGCCCACCCAAGATTTTTTTTTTACAATTAAGTAAGGGTGAATATATTGTAGGCTTCATGTTTTCTTTGTGTGCTCCTCAATTAATTTTTCTTCCAAATTGTCAATCTCCCGCTATAGGTGAAAGGGAATACCTTCTCGTAGCCATCATGGGTGCCATTATTAGGTCTACTGGACTCTCCAGTAGCTACCAACCTTCATAATCTGCCTCTTCTAGCTCTTCCCCTTTGTTGAGGCGCCATGGGAGTCACTGCAGAGCTAGACTTCCTCCAAACCCAAAAACCTTCCTCCATAAACTCAGTAGAATTGGCCTTTTGTGAATTGCCAAGATTGAAACACAATTGGTGAAATTGAAGTGCCATTATAATCACAATGGCTTCACTTGTTGACCAATACCATACCATGTGAGTTCATAAAGGGGGATTTAAAAGTATCAAAAGTCAAGCCAATATATTGCATATATTTGGGGAGGTAAGGGTTTTTCTAGAGGGTAGTAGGGGTTTTTATAGGTATTGGGGGTATAAAAATGGGCATGGGGGGAAGATATAAGTATTGGGAGGGGGTTCAATAAAATGAGTTTAGCCAATATTTAATGAAATTAGGAGATTTCTTTAATATCCCACAAACGAAGGCGCTATGTCACAATTTCATGGAATGAAGTCCCCGTGATTATAACACAATACGTTGAAAACCTTTGAGGTAGGCTTCCCTTGTTTCTAACGCATGTGGAAATGAGCCTCCCCGCTAGCATGAACTGGGTAATCTCACAACACATTAACTGTTGCATTTGTGAGGCTACTCGACCCCTCGCCATCCCTGTCCAAATTAAATCCAATTGTTACATCAACATTTTGCGTAAGTGGAGTGTCGTCACTTGTCCTTTTTGTATGTCCCGTTCAACTACCCCATCTCCCTTCCTCCAGAGCCACATACCGGGCACACAATTGGCTTGCTCTACACCCGCATCTGAGGTTTATTTTTAATATTACTGATTATAAAGAAAATGTAAATTTGTTCTATGGAATTCTCAAAATACTTACCCCACTAAACTTCACAAGCATATAAGTTTGAAATTAAATAACGCGTGTCAAATACGACTTTATTTTTCTCCCAAAAGATTTTTTTTTTCTTCTTTGTAATTGTTTTGAAGGTTAACTGTAATACCCCCATGACATTGCTTTTATTTTTCATGTTTTGAAAATTATTATTTTTATTATGTAATGAGTTATGAAACTCAAAGACTGAAATGACATTT